>CAUYQV010151261.1:0-32552 GCA_963574575.1 Galagoides demidoff | reverse complement strand
TATGTATTAGAATTTTCAAGGTTCTGACAAATCCTGCAAGAAAGAAAACTGATTGGTCTCACTAATCCAATGCTAGCCCCATCCACCTGACTGTGAAAGTTTTTGGTCAGTTGATCCATGTGACCAGGAAATATATATATACATATATATATATATATATATATATTTTTAAAATATGGAACGCTTCACGAATTTGCGCGTCATCCTTGCACAGGGGCCATGCTCATCTTCTCTGTATCGTTTCAACTTTAGTATATGTGCTGCCGAAGCAAGCAGGACCAGGGAATATTTGTCTTCAAAAGCAGAAAAAGACAGAGTTTTGAGACCACCTTGTCTTGGAGAGTCACAGTTTTTGAAGTATTCCCCATTCATTAGCCTTCTTATTCTACAAACAGGCCAAGCTCCATCCTGTCCTGGCCCTTTGAACTGCTTTTCACTCCGCCTGGGTCTCCCCAGACTTTTGGGTGGCTGATCCCTTCATTTCATCCAGGTCTTGTTCAGAGGTCCCTCCCTCGTGGGTCTTCCTGTATGCACTGTCCTATTCTCCCAACGCCATCCTCTATAATTTCACCTGTTTTGATGCCTTTGCTTCATGCATCACTATCTGAAAGGGTCTCACTTATTACTGTTCTTTGACACATGTCCTCCCCCCTTCAACGCACAGACAATAAGGCCCCGTTTTGTCCCCTCCCTCACTGTATCTCTGTTGTTTAGTACAGTGTCTGCCACTCAGGAAGGCCCCCAGTGAAGGTATGTTGAATAGAGGAATGGTGGATGACATTTCACCCATTGACAATCTTAAGAGATGAATCATTTTATTACTTCCACTTTATAGATGGGGGAACTGAGGCTCAGGGTGTTATATAAATATCCACCATCAAAGAACCGATATTAATAAATGGCAGAGCTGGGGCTGGATCCCTGATTCTCATGACTAAGAAGTCCTGTGCTCTTTCCATTCTAGGAAATGAAACATTTCAGATGTTCATTTTCCCATAAAGAAGAACTTTAATGTGCACAGAACAATGGGGTGGGGGGAGAGTCTGTTTTCATCTTACTGGCCCTACAACTTAGAAGAAAGCTACCTTTCCCTCCAGGTCCTCACAGGACAAGCCCCGTACCTCCTGAGAGTGCAGAGCAAGAATATGCCCGAACCTAAGGCACAGGTCAGAAGAACAGCTTGGGAGCTGGTAGCTTACAGAGTCAGTCTATTTAAATTGGAACCATGTGGCTCCTTCCCCAGTGCTTACACAACGTGAACAGATGCATTGTTTGGTGTCAAAGCCCTTGCATTGACTCCACAGTTACAGCCCCTTCGAGGTCTCCACATGGTGCAGAGCTGGGGCAGAAATAAGAGGAAGGGCGGAGAATCAGAGCTTCTCAGGAGGGTTCCTTAGCACTCTCGCCCTGCATTTCAGAAGGGGGGGATGCAGAGATTGCAAAGCCCACATCAGTGAGTGTCTGAGACCTAAATTAAATGCTCGCTCTTTTCTGAGTTTGTTTTTTTTTTAAGTAGATCTATTTGTTCACTTTTGTATATTTTCATTCCTCACCCTCCCTACTTTATACCTCATGATTACTTTTGAGCAAGAGGCAAAGGATGGGCACATGTCCTTGTAAAACCCTCCTTGGGGTCTTCAGAAACTGACACCAAGAAAAGATTGGCAAGTTTTCTGAAGCTGCTTTGGCCAAAATTACTCCCTGCGTCCCAGATAAAAACAGGAAAATAGAAGCCTTGAGATTATGGACTCAAATCCAGCCATCTGTACAGGTGTTGGTGTAGACACAGCCAGAGACAACCGTCCGCTAGAAACTTCCAGTGTTAGGAATCAACATCTGTGAAGTACATAAGAGCTACTGCAAGGCACTGCCACCCTTTGTTTCTTGCTATTCAGGAAATATTTGCTGTACCAGCCAGTGTTACTGGCAGTGCTTCACATACCAGGATGAAATAGTCATTGTCTCTGCCCTCAAGGACGTTCTAGTCCAGGAGTGTGAGGCAAGTTTAACCACAAGGATTTTGGAGGCACACATCTGGAGGGGCACTCAATTCAATCTCACTGATCCCCCATTTTCCCAGCTGTAAAATGAATAACACTTAGCTCATAGGGTTGTTGTGGGGATGGAGTGAGCTCATGTATATAAGCAGTCACTGAGCGGTAACTAATGTTACTAAGTGCTTGCGTAACTGGAACACAAAGGGCGTGATCATCCAAGCACTGGGGTTTTACGTTCTTTCTGTTTGCATTCTTGCGGATTAGCACGCAATCCAGTACGTGGTGGGCACTGAAGACCTGTGTTTTCAACACAACAAGCAGGAGGCTACAGCATTAGAGAAAGGAGGGTGGAATGGCTGGGAGGGAGCTCACCTGTAGAAATTTGCATGGAGCCTTGACTTAAAGAATGGGTGGGATTCAGACTAGCATGAAAGTAGGAGGGGGCAATTGCAGCAAAATGTAAGGTGTGGTTTCTATGCAACTTAGCTAACAATTCATAAGTCACTAAAGTTTATAAAGGACTTATATAGCTAGCCCCTGTGTGGAGTCTATATGCTTGGCCAAATTTGAAAGTACCCTGAAGCTCAGAGAGGTGATGCACCTTACCAAAGTCACACAGCTTCTAGGTAATACGGTTCAGGTGTATTCACAATGTCTACTCCCATTTACTCAGAGCTTAGTACGTGCCAGGATTTCTGCTCTGTGCTTTTTCTAAATTAGCTGATTTGATTCTCACAGTGACCCTGGGGCATGACTCCTCTTATAAATACAGAGAGGCTTTTACTCCACCTGGTGCCTTGCAGACAGGAAACTCAGTAAAGTCTCCCTGTGATCATAACGGGCCCCTTGTCCCAAGTGGAAAAGCTGAGGCTCTGCAAGGTTCGGAACTGGATAACACACAGAGCTTTCAAGTGGCAGGATTTGAAGCCTGGGCTGTCTGTCTTCAGGCTTGTCTTCTTAAACTTTAACCACTGCGTCCAGGGTCCTGTTCACCCCAACCAGCACCCCTTTCTCGTCTCAGTCTTACACTCCTGAAATTTTGGAGAGAGAGAGACACTTAGCCTTTATCTTCTAGCTGGTGTGCAGTTGTCCTGTGTAAACACTCCCTCCTCCTCGTTTCTTTCCTTCTTAGCTGTGTGCACTTCGCCTGTGAAGCTGCTGACTGCCCCGAGCTGGCTGTGGAGAATGCATCTCTCAACTGCTCCAGCAGTGACCGCTACCATGGTGCCCAGTGCACTGTGAGCTGCCAAACCGGCTACGTGCTCCAGATACAGCGGGACGATGAGCTGATCAAGACCCAGGTGTGTGCAGGTGCTGAGCTCAGAGCCCCTCTCCAGCCTGGGGAAGGCGTTAGTGGGTGTTGAACATGTTCTCTGCTGAATCTCCAGCAGCTGAAAGAGCGTTGCCCTATAGTAGGTGCTCAATAAATATTAACTAACTAAATGAGTGAGAACAATGAAACAACCAACCAACCAATCAATGAGGAATTTGTGAGAGGAGGGTTTGTGTGCAGCATGGAATTCTACACGACACTCCCCAGTGTTTCTGGGTAGGTTGCAAATCTGCAAAACCATGGGCTGAGTGTGTCCAGGGGCAGCTTTCGAAAGAGGTGAGCTTCTGTCAATAGGTGTTCACTCCTTCACTAATTCCCTGTGAAGGATCTGTTCACTGTAAATCAGATGCTGTTTGAGGCATTAAAGAAAAGGGAGTCATGAACATAAACCTAGGCCGTCCTTTGAAGGAGCTTAGTGCCCCGTGGGGCAGGGAGAACCAGTGAACGAATGAAGGAAGGACGACTGACTGCACAGTGCAAAGCACATTATGAAGGGAAGGGTAGGCTTTGTGGAAGCACAGAGAGATTCAAGCACGGTACCCTGGAAGAAGTAACATGACCCAGGAAGGGATGTGTACCGGGCAGAAAAAAGAAACGCAATGCACTGGGCACAGACAAGGACGATGTGCAGAAGGCCCCTGGGGAGAGAGAATATGCCACGGGTAGAAATTTTTTTCTTTTCCTAAACTCACCCAGGCAATGAGGCTGGAGGGGCAAGAGGAGTCCATGGATGCAGGGCCCTGTCCACTTAGTCAGAAATGTGGGGTTTATCTTTAGGGCAACAGGGTACTTTGGAAGGAAGAGACCTGCTCGGATCATGGTTAGCAAAGCATCTCTGGGCTGTCCACATGGGTGTGCCTTGGAGTCCAGCTGAAAAACTAAAAGCAGGGAGACCCCCCAGCCCCAGGATGTCATCAGAGGAGACATCTACTCATAGCAGGTGGATGTGTCTTGATAGTTGGTGGTTTGGAGAAGAAAGCTGCTTCAGCCAGGTGTTGCTGTGGTGTCTCAGGCGGGGCATAGAGGAGTGGGATGACAGGTTGGCAGTTGGAAGTCTTTTCAGTCTTGAGACTGTGGACCCCAGCGCTGCTGCTAGATGCAGTTTCGTCCAGGGCGGGCTGGCAGGCTTGCCTTCACACTGCAGGTACACAGGCACTGTCCTGATGCTGGGAGTGCCTGTTTGTGCAGAGCGTCTGTGCTCATCCTAAACACTTACAAACTCCATGTGTCAGGCACGGCAGGTCTGAACTCCTATAGAAATAATTGGACTATTTCAACAATTAGAGTGAGGGACCTCTCTCTTAAACACGCATCCCTTTGATGTGTGCTTAAGAAGGGAAACGTCCTTTGCTTTTAAAACCCTGGATCAACATTTGGCATCCCCAGTACCCTGGGATTTGGCAGCTTCCTCCTTGA
Organism: Galagoides demidoff; assembly: GCA_963574575.1. NCBI lineage: Eukaryota > Metazoa > Chordata > Mammalia > Primates > Galagidae > Galagoides > Galagoides demidoff. The sequence goes on along the minus strand of CAUYQV010151261.1, from coordinate 27,806 downwards.
ACGGAAGCCTCCGGGCTGCCGATGGCCGTCCTCCCTTGGCGCTGAAGCCTGGCCTCGCCCTTCCACCTACGCAGCCTCACCATCCCCCAGCTTGGTTCAAATCTCTGTCAACTGTTTCATCCTTCCCAGCCCTGTTCCTTCCTCATGTCCTCTTCTCTTGGCTATTGATACATCAAATCTCAGAACAGGGAGTGGCTCTTCCAGCAATCCCTGGGCTCAATCCATCCGTTTTGTCAATGGAGAACTCAAGTGAGGAAAGGGACTTTCCTGGTCTCCTAAGATGGAGGACAAACATCTAGGTCTCCTGTATCCCAAGTCCGTACCTGCTGTGTGCCAAGCACTATAGTAGGCCCTGGCAACCTCCTCCAGAGCCAGGAACAGAAACAAAGATCAGGACCTGGTGTCCTACCATTGCGCCATGTTTCAGAGTCTGTTGGAAAGACATCGTTATGCCCTGTGAAGTCTCAGTCTCCAAGATTCTCATCAGCAAAATGGAAATCAGGATTTAGGAGACTGTGTACATACACATAGCAGCTAAGAGAGTTACAGTAACCTTTGAGTTACAGTTCCACTTATATTCTTTCCAGCTGGGTAACTTGGGGCTGATCACGTAATGCTTCCAAGTTTCAACTTCTGCATCTTTATATGGGAACTGAAATGCAGTAGAACCTCCCTCCATTGACCACCTCCTTCAGTTAATTAATTCTCCCGGACTGGACGTGGACCACACGTACGTGTCAGTACAGTAGGCCCAGTTCCTTATGTTAACCAGTTTGTTAGAGTCCCTCGGGTGGCCAACTTATAAAGGCTCTACTGATTCTCATTCAAGAAGTTGTTGAGATCATCACAACTGAGCCCAAGTGAAACTGTTGGTCTCCGGGTACCTGGACAAGGCTCTGAACTGACACCTGGGCAGGAGGGTGTTTCTCCACCTCTGGGGCTTGATCTGCCATCCTCAGTGTGCCTGTTTCTGCCTTTCAGACAGGACCCAGTGTCACAGTGACCTGCACCGAGGGCAAGTGGAACAAGCAGGTGGTGTGTGAGCCAGTGGACTGTGGTGTCCCAGACAACCACCACGTCTACGCCGCATCCTTCTCCTGCCCCAAGGGCACTACGTTTGGCAGCACATGTTCCTTCCAGTGCCGTCACCCTGCACAGCTGAAAGGTATCTCGAGCCCCTTGCTCTAGGGTGCCACCAGGGGACCTCAGCTTGGCCCCGCCTTTGTCTGTGAGAATCCTGGAGGCTGTGTTCTGGGTCTCCCATGACCACGGTTGGATGAGATTTGATCTGTGCTCCTGATTTCTGTTTTTGTTCGTTTGTTTGTTTGTTTGTTTTTAGAGACAGAGTCTCACTTTATTGACCTTGGTAGAGAACGCTGTGAAGTCACAGCTCACAGCAACCTCCAACTCCTGGGCTTAGGCGATTCTCCTGCCTCAGCCTCCCAAGTAGCTGGGACTACAGGAGTCTGCCACAACACCGGGCTATTTTTTGTTGCAGTTTGACCGGGGCTGGGTTCAAACCCGCCACCCTCTGTATATGGGGCCAGCGCCCTACTCACTGGGCCACAGGCGCCGCCCTGTGCTCCTGATTTCTTTCTAGCAATTGTATTTATGCAAACTGCCCCAGTATGCAGTTAGAAAAAAAATAAAGTGTAGACAAGTATGACAGTGAACCTCCTCCAAGATCTTGCCAGTGTTGCAGAAAAGAAAAGAAGGGGAGAAGAAGAAAAGAGAATTTCATTTGGGGTTGATGTGCCCAGTTCTCTATAAAATGATTCCCACTCAGGACGCCTGCAGGGGTGGGGACTGTTGCTATTCTCATTTCACAGAAGAAATCAAGCCTCAGAGAGTTTAAAGGAACCACCCAAGGCCCCGCTATTAGTAGTGGGGACCACACTGGAGCCCAGGTGTATCTTTTTCCAATACTGACTACTGCTTTTTAAGAGTAGCTGGCTGGGCCGAGAGGAGGAGGTGGGGACAGGAAGCATCTGGCATCCTCCTGAGGTAGGCACCGGGGCTACTGAGGCGGGTAAGAGAGAGTCTGTCATGCTAGAAAAGAGGCCAACTTTTGCAAACAATTGAGTGTCTAGCCTGTGTGTTCTAGAATATTAAGACGGGAAGGTATCTTCGAGCTCATCAAGAATACCTGAGTTCTTGGAAATATGGAGAAACTAAAGGCCAGCAAGAGAAAGGGAGGAACTTGTACAAAATCACGGAGCAAATAGGTAGCAAGTTCAGGACCAAAGCTCTTGGCTTTTAGTTGAGTGTTGGAGAGTGTGCATTACTAGGTTCTTATGGGGTATAGGGAACCTGGAGGGAGGTCTTTGAAGTCCCTTAAACTTAGATGTAATATGGTACTTGTGTGAGATTCAGGCATTTTGATAACTGGAGATAATCAATAGCTTTCACCAAATTTTAAAGGATTGCATAACTCCAAAAGATTAGGAAGCCCATATGGACTTGAGTCACTTGAGGACGGTGGCTGTGTCTAATCCATGTGCATGTTGCTGTCAGTGAAGCCAGGACATGGCACTTAGTAAGACTTTAGAAAATGTATTGATTAGATGGCTGGATGAATTGATCAAAAAGAGAAACTCCACAAGAATTGTTCTTCTGACATGAGAATAGAACACTCAGCAATCTCACTAAACTGTTCCCCTTAAAAAGGCAGAAATCAATTCTGGTATGCATCCTTTAGCTCTCCTCATTTTTAACTTAAGATTTGGACTTTAAAAAGTTACAAACATTTCATTTAAGACAGTCAAGAAGGGTGGTGCCTGTGGCTTAGTGAGTAGGGTGCGGACCCCATATACCAAGGGTCACAGGTTCAAACTAGGCCCCAGCTAAACTGCAACAAAAATATAGCCGGGCATTGTGGTAGGCACCTGTAGTCCCAGCTACTCAGGAGGCTGAGGCAAGAGAATTGCCTAAGCCCCAGAGCTGGAGATCGTGACGCCATGGCCTTCTACTGAGGGCACCAAAGTGAGACTCTATCTCTAAAAAGAAAGAAAGATAAAAAGAGAGGTGAAGAGACTGTGGAAATTGCAAACCAACTTTCAGGCCACCCAAGCCTATACCCTGGCCCCATTTGCCCAGGTGTAGAATGTATTAATAACTCCAGACTAGAAAAATCACACTTCTTTCAATCAGAGGCCCTTGGGAAAGAGAGGTGTATAAATTAGCATTGATTATCACAGGCTCATGTGGCTAATAATCATCCTTAATCAAAGTGATGTAGACCCTTCGGGGTGCTGACTGTGGTTGGGGGCAGGGTGCTTTGCTGTGGACACGAGGCCTCGGAAGGACCGTCATTTTGATAGTTGGTGATTGCCCCATTACTCCCTCCTTGACAGCACAGGGGACTGTCTCTCCAGTCGCCATACTGACCCACTAGAACCCACTGCCCTTTCATGCAATGTGGCTGTCAGTATCATCTGGTGCTCAAATTCCTGCTCTGTGGCTTCTACCAGGATTCACTAGCAGCAAGGACTGGGGGAAGGTCCTGCAGCCTCTCTCTGGAGCTTGGTCATGCCACTTTACTCGCTTCCCCTCCCAAGCCAGAGCACAAAGAAGTGATCAAAACAACTCCTCCTCCCCCCTCTTTTTTTTATTTTTTGCTTCTCTTTCCCCTTTCCCACCCTTTGTCTTTTCCTCTCCTCACAGCAATGGTTTAAGCAAAAAAGAGAGCTATAACCATAGATTCAGAAATACCAGGGGTCCACTCCTGTCCCTCCCAACTGTTTGATCTTAGGTGAACAATGTTACATCTGTGAGTCTCAATGTCCTCATTTGTTAAATAGGCTTCAGTGTACTTTGTCTAAAGGTCACGTTGAGGATTAAAAGAGATGATATGTATAACATATCAGAGCTGGAGAAGCTGTTTAGTAAATACTCATTTTCCCCAAGAGAGCAGTGGCTGATCTCTCAGCCCCCAACCTCTTTGTCCCACGGAGTCCTTCAGAACTGTGGAGACTTGTTCTGTTCTGTTCTGTTCTCTGTTATCAACACCCAGGGTGGTGTTTTCAGGAGAGCAATCGCCAGCCAGAGCAGTCAGTGGAGGACCGTCCCTAGAAACCTGCTCGAACCTAAACAGCACCACAAACCCACTTGCTTCTTAAGATTCTGGGTGAATTTTTCTTACATATCTTGCCTATCACTGAAATTCCAACCCTCCTTCCAGATTTATACAAACCATCCCAAGAATTTGCAACCTGACTATCACTTCTGCTGGGATTCTTTATCAAATGAGCCATATAAACTTCGGGCAGAATCTACAAAAATGCATGCAGGGAAAACTATTCTCAAATTTAAAAAAAAAGGTTACTTCAATATCAAAATTATCCATGCTTAGTTAAGCGGCTGGAAATGCAGTGACTTCACATCTCCCCTAATATCCCCCAACTCACCCATCTTGGGGGCATTTAATATTTATTACTGAGTGGAGTTTATCAAGTGAGTGTGCCCCCAATCTAACAATGATCTTTATTTATATATGTGTATTTTTGAGACAGAGTCTCACTCCGGTGCTCCAGGCTAGAGTGCCCTGGCATTATCGTGGCTCACAGCGACCTCCAATCCCTGGGTTCAAGTGGTCCTCTTGCCTCAGCTTCCAGAGTAGCTGGGACTATAGGCACCCCACCTCCCGCCCCCATGCTCGGCTAGTCTTTTCTATTTTTAGTAAAGACAGGGTGTTGCTCTTACTGAGGCTGGTCTTGAACTCTTGCAAGCAATCCACTCACCTTAGCCTCCCAGAGTGCTAGGATTATAGGCATGAGCCACCCCACCTGGCCTGCACAGATCTTTAAAGGGCCCGCTTTTTACTTCAAGCTCTTTTTGTGACCTTTTTCTATCTCAGCTTTGTGTGTTTTACCTCAGATATAAAGCTCAGCCTATTAGCTAGTTTCCACTAGATCCTCAATCCCAGAGAACATATTCTGATGTCTTAGACTTTACTGAAGATAGCAGGAGAGCTGGGTGGATGTAGAGAGCAGCCACATACCACAGTATCTAGCATTTAACCCTCCTGTGCGGACTGGGGACGAGTCTACTCACTTGTGTCTGTCTGTCCCTACCGCTATGGCAGGTGTCCCACAACCCAGCCTTCTTTCTTCCTCTTCTTGGGAGAGTTCTCCATCAGTTCTTCCAGAAAATGACTGTGCCTTATTAGTGTATAACATTCGGAATGATGGATGGGGCCCCTTGGTAAAGAAATTTGGAAGGGAGTGATACCATTCTGGATAGTGGGGAGGGAGGAGGATGGTGAAATCTTATTCTTGGCTAGGCCTTCATTTCAGGGTACTCTGCTGGTCTAAATTCCTAAGTCTGCGATTTTTGTCTGAACAGCCGTTCTCCTTTCATGGCCGTGCTCATGGGTAAAATCTCCACACTGGGGTCAAGGGATCAGCTCAAGGTCAGGCAGACCTGGACTTAGAGCAACAACGAGTTAGACCCTCACAGGGTCTCAGTTTCATCCTGTTTTGTTTTCTCAGCCTCCTGAGTAACTGGGTCTACAGGCACCTGCCACAATGCCAGGCTAGATTTTTTATTTTTTAGTAGAGGCAGGGTCTCGCTTTGCTCAGGCTGGTCTTGAACTCCCAATCTCAAAGGATCCTCCCACCTCAGTTTCCCCTAGTGTTAGAGGACAGGCGTGAGGAACCATGCGCCATGGGTCTTAGTTTCTTTTCTATAAAATGGGGTTTATGATGAACTGGGTCACAAGGAGAATTAAAGAGATGGCTTTGGTAATTCTTCCTAGGTCTGCCCCCTGGATTCAATTGTAGACAGCCACTGCTAGAATGCTTTTCAGACATTTAGAAAAAAAATTGACAATTAAACAATCAAAAGGCAGCCTGATCCACTGAGGCTAAAGCTATGACAGCCCAATTTTACCGAGCAGTTGACATACTTTCTGGGGCAGCTAACACCCAGTCAGTTGTGCTTTTTAACTCCCTGAGATTCTGGGAGCCTATAAATGTGCTCTCAAAATGAAAATCAGCAGAGGACTGCATCCTCTTCTGGGTACCTGCATTTCTGCCTCAACTTCTTCCTGGCTCTCTCCATCCCCAGTGCTGCATGAAACTCAATGGACTATTTTTGAGAAAAAAAAAAAAAAAACCTGAAATCCTTTCTGCCTCTGTTTTCTTCCCCAGCCGACCCTCTGTTCTATGTGTGCCCCTTGTCCGTCTTAATCTATCTTCTTTGCCTGTAACTTTTCTTCAGGTCTGTTCCTTACCACGAGCAATAAGGTCTAATTTCCTTGCAGTTCCACTCAGACTGGCCCTTGCCTGTGAAGCCTGTTAGCGGCTTGCCTGTCCTGATTCTGCTCCAGCTAGCTGCATAGAGTAGCCAATATTCTTTCACATCCTAAAATGGTAGAGTTGGACAAGAACTCAGAGATAGTTTTGGTTTAGAATCAAACAGGCTACAGGACTTGTTCAAGGTCACAGATGAATTCTTTATGCATTCAACAAGTAGATATTGAGACACAGTATGTCCCTGACAACAGGCTAGGTTTGAGAATAAAGAATGAACAAGATGCAGTCCTTGCCTTCTGGGCCAGGCAGTGCCAGCACCACGTGGCAAGTGCGAAAAAAAACCAGACTGAAGGTCTGACATTTCCCTCCTTGGGCTCTGCTCTGAGTTAATTAAAGGCACTCTCGAAGAGACTTGGTCTCCTGGGTAATCTTTTAAATGAAACATACAGGGTGGCCATAAAGTTTGTGCGCAATTTGACATTGCCCACTATTTAAAAATGTACACTATTTATTTTTAAATTGCACATGAACTTTATGGCCACCCTGTATATTACCAGTTTATAATTTTTTAAATGCTCACTAGATATTGACATTTCCTTTCCATATTTGTAGACAGGATGAGCAAGATTTATTTTTCTGACTTTGCATGAAGAACAACTGAAGGCACAGGGTCCCCCGAGTTGTAGGAACTTATCCTCCTACCGGGAACTCTAGGCTCAGATGTGCCTTCACTTTCTGTGTTGAATCGTGTTCCCCTAGGAAACACGGATAGAGGAATGAGGACGGGAGACATGGAACTGGCAAGTGTCTGTCACCACTGCGGGCAGCTGCAGCTCAGTTCTTCTGGGGGACTCTGGGAGACGTGCAGAACATGCCTCAGAGTGATTGCACCTGTGGAAACTGGCAGGTGGCTACACCAGCCCCATCACTGGTGAACGCTCAGTACATTAAGTTTGTCCCGAGTGTGGGCACAGCATGCATCCGCCGCCAGAAGAAAAATCCTGGGGCAGAGAGTTGACAGCACAGTAAGCCTCCTCCAGAGAACAGAGGTCAATGCCAGGAAGACGAGGGAAGGGTGCGGAGGGGAGTGCCCTCTGGCACTTTGCTCAGAACCACACGGTGCACGAGGGTAGTGGTTATAGCTGGTGCGTGGCAGGATTGATTCTGCACAGCTCGGTGTCTGCACCTCCTGGTACTATCGCTGGGGCGGGTGGGGGGACATATCCATGGTGCTGAATCACCAGTTCCTGCCTGAACTGTGGCACACTGCTAACTGCTGTTTACCCTCTCCCGGAATGTACATTTCTGATTTATATTTTCACTCTGGATTAACATTTTGCGATTTTTCTGTTGTCTTGCCATAGAAAAACCATGACTTCTGCTCACGATTTACAATTTGCATAGCTGGTATAATGTACATTTTAAGAATCCAAACATTTTCTCTACAGATATTTTTATCCCTCTTGGGCAACTTGGAGAAGGTGAGCTTCCTGTACCTTTTAGACCCCCCCACTTCCTACTAAGCTTGTGCCATGCTGGGACGCCCCAGAGCGATACCTTTCCCAATCACAAGAGCAGTGAAAAAGGGAGTCTGTAGTCCCTGGTGCCCTGGAAGCTTCTCTGCTTCTGAGGAAGCCAAACGAGCCCCTCTTTGCACCATTTCCTCTCTACTTTATGTGAAAATGCCTATAGTTGTCAGTGTCACGTTTATCAATGTGGATCCACCCACTGTGGCTTTTCCAGACATCAGATTGCCTTGCACTGACCAGACGAATCCCACGGACAGGAGGAAAAAAAGAAAAGGGGGCGGTGTCTGTGGCTCAGAGGAGTAGGACTCTGGCCCCATATGTTGGCAGTGGCAGGTTCAAACTCAGCCCCAGCCAAAAACTGCAAAAAAAAAAAAAAAAAAGGACTAGGGATGGGAGAAGCCTCCACAACGTTGCAAAGTTCTCTCTCCCCTTTCTCCCGTTCCCTGCTTCATTCTTCTTCATAGATTGTGCCCGTGCCCCCTTCTAGCACACTGGATAATTTACCTTTTAGTAAATTGTTTTGCTGTGCTCCTTCCAATCCCATTAGATTATGAGCTCCAAGAGGGTAGGGTGGTTTTGGTTAGTTTTATTTTTTTTTGTTCACTACTTTGCCCCCAACATGTAAAAGTGTCTGTCCCATAGTACCCACTAAAGAAAGAGATGACCGCTGAATGAATGACGCTTTGGTGCAACTCACACGATCCTTTCAGATCTGCTAGTGAGAGTCAGTGGTTAAAAGATGGAGAGGGGAGAAGTGAGGAAAAAAAGAAGGGAGGAGGCTGGGCTCAGTGGCTCACACCTATAATCCTATCACTCTGAGAGGCACAGGCACATGGGTTGTTTGAGCTCAGGAGTTCGAGACCAACCTAAGCCAAAGTGAGACCCTGTCTCTTAGAACTTGAAGCAGTTGACTGTGGTCCCAGCTACTCAGGAGGCTGAGAAAGTGCATCTCTTGAGCCCAACAATTTGAGGTTGCTGTGAGCTATGACACCACAGCACTAAACACCTAAGGTGACAAAGGGAAACTTTGTCTCAAAAAAAAAAAAAAAAAAAAGAAAGGAAGCAAATGACATTGACAGCACTTTTATGGACACTTTTCTCATGAATATTTTTTTCAAAGCATTTTCTCAACAGCTTAAAAAGCAGGAGCATTTTTTTCTACAGATAGGAAAATTAAGGTTTGACTCTCCCAGAATGGATAATAAGTCCTGCTAAGAGTATATAAGGAACTTCCTATTAGACACAACCATCTCTACAGTCGGACACCGTTGGTCTTAAGCCTCAGTTTTGCCTTTTGCTAATTCTAAGAGCCTGGTAAGATCACTTCAGTCTCTGGTCTTCATTCCCAAGTGAGAGTTGTCATGCTAAGTGCACGGTTTGTTAGAACAAATGAAATAGCCTATGAGAAGCACCCGTGTGTAGTAACTGCTCAATAAATGTCAGTTTCCTTCCTGTCACCTCACTTCTCCAACTGTCAGATGATCCCTGAGCCTCCCACGTGCTTCCGGCACTGGCCGTCAGCACATTCCGTAATGACTGGGAAGGGGAGAGTTTGGGGGAGAATCCCATGTTTCCTGTCCTCCTCTAATCGTCCTGGGGACGTTTGGGGCAGGCTGTGCATTGGTAATGTGTGAGCTGGCAGTGGCAACGCCTAACTCCCATGTCTTACTCTGATTTGCAATGTTCCCCATGGGGTCAGCTCCCCAGGGGCAGTCAGCACTCTGTCAGGGCCGGCCCAGGCTGCCGGGGAAGTGCTGCTCTCTGGCTGCTTTGGCAAAGCCTCACTGAGCACAGGGGGCAAGACGGAGGATCAGACCCCCTGATAACACGATGCTGTCACTTCCAGGCACACGGTGTGGGGGCGTAGGACGGGGGAACTGCAGCTTGAGGTCACGTGGCACACTGATATGAGAGCTTAGCGTAAGTTCTGATACAAGCTTATGCTGCCAATGGTTAGAAGACGGGTATCTTCACCTCTGGGCTCAGGTGCCCACCTGGAAAGCAAAGAGTATGGATTCTTGGGGTTGTGAAGATCTCCTTTCTGTGCGCCAGAAGATGTTCAGGATCAGAAATCAGAAGCCTTGAATTTGAATTCAATGCAGATTCAGGGGCAATTCACTCCCCCAGTTGAGGGCCCTTCTTCATTTTGTCAGCTGTCTTAATTGCCCCAGGCTCCTCAGTTGCAAGTGGAGGGGGTTGGAATTCCACACAAAGGGTCCTCTGATTCTTCAAGTCACCTGAAGTCCCGGCAGCCTATATATCTGGACAGCTGTCAGAGCCTCCTCCCTCTGCTAACCCTGCTGTCTGTATTCCCCAGGCAACAACAGCCAGCTCACCTGCATGGAGGATGGACTGTGGTCCTTCCCAGAGGCCCTCTGTGAGCTCATGTGCCTCGCTCCACCTCCTGTGCCCAACGCCGACCTGCAGACTGCCCGGTGCCGAGAGAACAAGCACAAGGTGGGCTCCTTCTGCAAGTACAAGTGCAAACCTGGGTACCACGTGCCTGGATCCTCCCGGAAGTCAAAGAAGTAAGTGGTGTCAGAAACGCAGGTTCGTGGGGTCTGGTCTCTGCTGGAGGCAATGCCCTCTGTTTATCCCATTCTGTTCTGTGAAAATCCAGAAGGATATTGTTAATACCATTATGTGTGGGTTAAAGAGAACTAACTTTAGACTTCAGCTTGGCTGCTACTGGCTGTGTGATCCCAGGCAAATGACTTCACTTCTCTGGTCTTCCACTTTTCAGCAATAACCTGGATATGATAATAATAATGACCACATAGGGTTGTTGTATCGAATAAATGAGGATGTGCATGGAAATCAAAGTGCCTGTGCATAATATCAGTCCTATAAATGGTGGGTGTTATAGCATCATTGTGCCAGCCTCGATCGAGATAGCACTTTGAAGGAAGGAAGAGATTAGGGGCTGGAAGGGCATGAATTTATCTCAATTCACACAGAACTGATAGAAAGCCTGATGTTTCTGCCTGCTCTTGCTGAAGGAGTTCTGGGAATAAATTCTTGATCCCTACATAGTGTTCCCCCCCAAAAGAACAAGTAAGTAATCGAGAACAGGAAGTGCAAGTGTGGGGCTGGCCGGTGTTATTTGGGAAGGGTGTGGGTCTAGTAGTGTGGTCTCAAGATGTCTCCTCTCCCATCTCTGCCTTGAAGACGGGCCTTCAAGACTCAGTGTACCCAAGACGGCAGCTGGCAGGAGGGGGCGTGTATTCCTGTGACCTGCGACCCACCTCCACCCAAATTCCATGGGCTCTACCAGTGCACCAATGGCTTCCAGTTCAACAGCGAGTGCAGGATCAAGTGCGAAGACAGTGATGCCTCCCAGGTAAGCTGCCTGGGGCTTGAGATCGACACTGCAGTCTTTTTCCTCTCTGTTTACTAAAGGCCAGCTTAGTCTTTTTTTTTCTTTTTAAATTTCAGATTAATTTTAGGGTACAAACAATTAGGTTACTTTGTTTATATTTTTTAGGTAAAGTTCAGATTGTAGTGAATTGTTTCACCATAGGGTATGCTGTGGACCCTTCTACTGTGCCCATTAGGTGAGGGCTTCCTATCCCACCCTCCTCCTCCACCGGAATTGTGCTTTTCTTTCCTGTGGGCACCTAGTTATTTATCTACTGTTCTCGTATTAGTATTGAGCCCATCAGATACTTGCTTTCCCTTTTTTGTGATCCTTTCCTAAGAAGAATGTTTCTCAACTCCATCCAGGTAAATGCAAAAGATATGAGGTCGCCATCTTTTTCATGGCTGAATAGTATTCCATGGTGTACGTATACTGTAGTTCATTAATCCATTCACGTGTTGATGGTTACATGGGTTGATTCCACATCTTGGCAATGGTGAACTGAGCTGCTATTTTGCCTATTCTTTAAGAACCAGGAGACTCTCTAAGTAGGCCCAAAAGGTACAATGGCAATTATCACCAGTGCAGACATTAAGAAACTGGGCTCTATCTTCCTTGGTAATCTTTGTCTCATTCTTCTCCCTACAACACTGTATTTTATTTGTTCAGAGATTCTTAGCTTAGCTTTGATACTTTTAATGTTAGCACTGGAATCCTTACAAGTGATTGTATGTGATCGTCCCAATGTATGACGCTGAATGAAGTTAAGTTACTCTGATAACATAAGACTGACTGAGGCTCCTTTGCCAGTTTTTTGCCACCATCACTGCCTGTGTTGGTCCTTGAAGTACTGAAAATTACAGGACTACCACTGTCTTTAGACATCTGTTGGTTCCTGAAGCATGAAGAGAAAGGGGGACCACATTTAGATGAGAAGTAGAGTTTTAAGGAATCTATAGAAGAAAGAGGGGTCAGAGGAGTGGGTAGGGTGTGAATTTTATCTCAATCCACATATAACTGAGAAAGCGCAGTGCTTCTACCTGGCTCCCCTGAAGAAGTTCTGTGGATAAATTGTCCTTAATCCCTACACATGCCCCTTGCCACCAAAAAGGTAGATCAGAAATCAAGGATAGGAAAAGAGAATGCGAAGCAGCCAGCTCTAAAAACACTTTAATTCCACAAGGAGTCCCATCTTAATAGAAGCAACTGTTTCGAGTTGATAACCTGAGCCCCGTGGATCTCAGGTGTACAAGGGCCATGCGCTAGCAGAGGCCAGACTTCAGTCAGCTGGGCCTTTAATAAGACTTTGTCAGTCTTCAGTATTTAGTGTTAGCCCCCAAATGCCAGACACTGCCAACCCTCCATCCTCACATCCTCTTTCTCCCTCTCCCTGCACGCAAGTGATCACCACGTCCTACCTAGTCCCCCCCGCCAGAATGTCGCCTGAAGCTGTTGTCCTGTACACCCGACTGTCGCCCTAACTCAGGCCACCGTACAGCTTCTTTATCATTTCTGGGCATCTGTCACATGCTGCTCCAGCACATTCTTCACATTTCAGCCAGAGCGATTCGAGTTACTGTGACACTCCTTCTGCTTAAAGCCCTTTCTGAACCAGAGACCCCCATATCCCTTAGGAAAAAAATACTCCACTTCTTAGGGTGGCCATCAAGACCGTTCCCCCATCACCTGTAGGACTATCTCCCCTCTCCCCTCGGCATCGCCCACCTGAAACATCTCTCCTCTCACCTTCTCCAGCTTCCCAACTTCTCACCATCCTTCACGTGTCATTCCAGGCATCCCTTCCCCTGCGTCCTTCCCCTGTGGGCTCACCGCCCCTCCCCGCGTCCCTCCGCCCAGCCTTGAGCACACCCCAACTGTGATGTCTGCTTCGTCTCACAGTTTCACGCTGGGCTGTGGAACCCTTCACCGCATCTTCAGGCTGCCCTGTGCCTTCAGCACTTCGGACAGGGCCAGGCACCTAGTAGGTACTCAGGAAATGACAGGTGAACTGAGGGCATGAGGAAGAGGGGCGAGGAAACTCAAAGCCAATTTTAACACCGAGAGGTTACTCGGACACCTAAGGTGACACAGGTGGCAGCAGCTAAGTCAGAATCCAGACCTCCTCTCCCCCAAACTGTGGACAGGCTGAGTCCCCTGGCCACTGTCTGAAAATCCTTGGTCACTTATGCTGTGTCCATCCATGAAAATTATCCTCATCTTCGGCTGCCAGGGAAGCAGAAGCCGGTGCCCGAACCAGAGATTACCACGGCCTCTCGCAGGCTGATTGGCTTCCCTCTCACTCCCTTACATAAAACTGTTGCTAACAGTTACCCAAACCGCTGAGCCAAATAATATTCTGGCCGTGGTCATGTTATCAAACTGAAATGCAGTCTGCCTGGGGCCTGCCAAGTAACTTTCATGGCCAGTTTGTATTTAAAGGAGAGGAAAATGTAAATTTATCAGACGACTCGAGCAGCTCTGCTTGGCAACCGGTGGAGAGGCCAGACGTGAAGGGGCAGAGTATTGCTAGTCTGCTCAAAGAATGAGGGAGCGCGTGCCAAATGGGCTCCTAATACAATTGACGTTTCTAGTTTGTACTGAAAATGAATTTCCTCTACCCTCAGACCGGGAGCCTGAGAGCCAAATCTAGTATTCACCTCAGATCCCCTCTTGCTGCCTGTAAACACAGCAGAAACGTAGGGCTCAGAGCATCTTGACTCAAACAGCTTATGCGGAGCAGGGATTCTCCGCTTTCCAAACAACTTCCAGATCCTGGCAGGAAAGGAGGAAAGGATGGGGGCTATTGTAGGAAAGATTCACACACTCCCTCTTGTTGCCACTAAAAGCAAACAAAATCCTCACTTTGCTCATTCCTTGGGAGCCAGTACGATGCTGGATGTGGAGTCTGAGTTCAAATCCCAGCTTCACTGCAGTAAGCTGGAGAACCAGGGAAATCTCCTTAACTCTTTAAGATTCAGTTTCCTGCTGTGTAATATGGGTGGCTAGATACTACCTACCTGAAAATTTGTTTGTGATGATTAAACGAGGTAATAAGAGGTAGGGTGTCCCTGGGATTTGTGCAGTGTACAACCTAGGCCACCATATGTGGCAGCCCTGGGGAAGATGGACCCCAATGAACTAGGCTGCCTTAAGGTCATTCCAGTGGGGAATGAGAGAATCCCTTTATGCTCCGTGTGTACTCCCAGAAGATCTGGAAACAAAGGCAACATAATGAAATTTAGCCCTCTGCTGGCTAGCTCTAAAAACTCAGAAGAGGGCAACCAGCCTCCCTGAGGCCAAGGTGTGGATTAAGTACACTGGTATGAGCCTTGGTCTCTTGCTTGAATAAACCTATAGAATAAATAGTCTTCTAGTTCCTCTAGATCAATACTGCCCCATAAATCTTTCTTCTATGCTGAAAATGTCCCATATCTCTGCTTGGTGATATGATGGTCACAAGCTATGAGTGACTGGAGTAATTGAAACCCAGGCCAGTGACTGACCAATGAAGTGTTAAATGTTATTTACTTATAAATAATTTGAATTTAAATGTAAAGAGCCACTTGTATAGTGGCTACCATATCGGACTACTCAGCTCTAATATTTGCAGTATTCTTCCCTCTCTAAACCAAGACAGAGAAACTTAATGCCTTAATAACCTGTAATAACAGCTTGTGTGTGTGTGTGTGTGTGTGTGTTTGATGGGTGCCAAGCTGGTGTTGCAGATTTTACCTTATTTTGTCAACTCATAACAAATACTCGAAAAAGAATGATTACCCCCATTTTACAGATGTGGAGAGAAGACCTGGGGAGGCTAAGTTCTTGCCCGTGGCTACAAGTCAATAGGGGGTGTTTTCCTGATCCCTATCTCTGCTCTTTCCTCTTGCTCCCAAACATTTCCAGGGCAAGCTAGTGGCCGAGGCCAGGTGGTAGGGAGAAGTGCTAATTGCTTCAGGATTTAATCCAGTTCAGATGCTCCTGGGCTGGTTGAGGTGACAACCCACGCCCAGTTCCTTGTGAGAAGCACTGTGGGAGTTTTGCAGGTCGTTAGGGGAGAGCCCAGCCTAGCGATGGGGACAGGATCTGTGGAAGACTCACACAGTGAGGGAGGACAGAGGCTAAAGGCATTTTGTGGTCAGAGCGATGCACTTGATGGTAGATCTCAGCAACTCAGCGGGAGCAAGAGAGGATGGGTGGGGGCTGAATCCACAGCACACCCAGCTCATTGCACGGATCATAGCGGGTGCCTGAAAAAGCCACAGTGCCTTGGAGCTGTCCCCTGCTGTTATGGGCTCTGCCTGGGACAAAGTACAGCCCATAGAAGTATGTGCCCCAGCAAGCAGGGGAAGCCTCTCATTTCAGGGTAAAGCTCTTACCTACACACCCAGGACTTCCTGGAGGAAGTCTGAAGAGTAACAGACCCACCTGGTGTTAGGATTACACAGATCTCAGGGACCCACCCCCCAACCCACTTAGTTTACAGATGAGACCACTGAAGCCCAGGAAGAAGGGACTTACCCTGGGTCATGCAAATTACTGGCAGAGCCAAGTATTAAACCAAGTAACTGTACAAGCTGCATTTTCTACCCACTCTTCCTGCTGGGGCTGCGTGTCAACCCTTTATGGAAGCAATGTGCACGTGAGGGCATTGACGGGGAAGAGAGGCAAAGGATTCCCAGGGGCTGCAGCTAATTTACATGCCCTGAACTGGGCTGAGTGCTTTGCACAGATCACTTTAGGTAAGCCCCTTGGTATCTGATGTTACTGGCCCATTGTGCAAATGAGAAACTGAAGTTCAGTGAGGCAAGTTGGTTTGCCCCATGTTCTGCAATGAGGGGAGGTAGAGCTGAGATTGCTGCTGTCAGGCCAAGCTGCCTCCAGAGCGGAACCCTCTGCCTCCTTCACTTACGGCCTGGTTCAGTCTTGCTCTGATGCCACCACATTTCTCCCTGCCATTATTCTGTTTATTTTCACTTTTACAAAGAAGAAGTCATCTTAATTCTGCTATTTCCTCTTTTCCATCCCTTGCACTGTAGTAAAGGCTTACAGTCAAGAGATGTGACCCTGCCATTGGCAACCTGTGGGCCTCAGACACATTGCCTCCCCTTTCTGGCACTGTGGTTTCCAAAGTGCACTGCTGGTCAGATTGACTCTGAAGTTCTCTGAGAGACAGTGCATGCTAGTGGTTAAGGGACCTGCACATATTGGGCTTTAAACGGCTCACAGAAAGTGACTCACATGATCCTCATGGCAACGCTCTGGGGTAGTGAACTTCATGCCCACTTCGCAGTCAAGGAAACTGAGATGCAGAGAGTTAGGAAACGTCCTCTAGTTCACACAGCTGTGGCTTTGCAGAGCTGGCATTTGAACCCAGACAGTTTGACTCAAGTCCATGCTCTTAATCATTCCACTTGCATCATTCCAAAGCTCATTTTTTCACTTCCCAAGACTTAGTTCGCACATCTGTAAAAAGGACATAAATTTGGTCTACTACATTGTTGAGGATTTTTAAAACACAGGGCATGTCATAGCTGTTTGATAATTGTATGTCTTCAGCTCTTTGTGGATCGGTGTAGCTAAAACAGCAGGAGAGTTAGGGAGAGCATAGCATGCTTTTTTTACAGACAGATGCCTTGGCCCAGAGGGCAAACCTTTGCTAAGGGATGGCCAGCCCTCTTGTGAGAGACCTCACAACAGCATGTGGAATTGTGCATTTAGAGCCAAAGATACCCAGTCAGTTCCCTGACAACACCTGAAAAAAGTAGTCTCTATTCTTCCCCGATTGGATCCTTATCAACGTCAGATCATCTCTGGTCAAACTAGACTTGGTCAGCAAGGATCTCAGTAGTACTTTGAAGGTCGGCACCAACTGGTAGGCAGGTGCTGAGTGCGCCAAGATCTAGTCCTGCAGAAGGATTTGGAGACCCAGAGAGGCTCCAGAAAGTCTGCTGTGCAGAGGGCCCAGCAGGGGCAAAGGTGTGTGTGGGGAGCAGGCAGCAGGAGAAGGTTACAGGAGAGACAAGGCTCTTCACTTAACCACTAGGAAGGATAATGTGCATGGCCAGAGATGGGGCAAGAAATATCACCTAGATTTCACGGGGGAAGCCCTGGAGAGTTCCAAACTGCAGTGTGCCTCATTCAGAAGGCTAAGGCATCGTAGAAGAAAAATGTCCTATTTTTTTTTTAAAGCAGATTTAGCAGGAGAAAGTGCCAAGTGAACCAGAAGGCAGAGAGAGAAACCAGAGGCAGCAAGACCAATGCTATATGCCTCCACCTTTCATCCGTGCCGGGGCCTCCTCAGCCTGACACTCCCCGAACAGATTCCGACTAGTTCGAATACATTCTCTGCTGCAGACCAGGCTCTTGAGCCAGCTCTGGCCCACGCACTGCTGAGGTCTGCAGCCCTTCAGGGGCTGGAGGCCAAATGCATCATAGGCCCAGGCCAGGGCTCCAGGAAATTGGGGTCAATTTCCTACTCCCCCGAGGGCCCAGCAGAATCATGGGACCTAGAGCCTGGGGCTCTGAGAGGGAGAGTCCGGGTTCTCTAAAGCTGCATGAAGCTGTATAAATTTGCCATGAACCCACACAGAACCTCTGGGAGTACACCCTGCCAGTCGCCCCTGCAGCTGTGTGCTCGGCCTGGGCCACCCTGCTTTCAAGGCCAGAGAGGTTCCCACTGCAGTCACACCCTCCTCCTGCCGGCCCAGAAGAAGCCTGTAAGGGGCTTCCTTTCTCTTCTGAATCCTGTCTCTTTGCAGCTGTTTTCTCAGACGGGAGCTTCAGCCTGCAATCAGCCCCTTTTAAGCAATGTTTCATTTCCTCCTGCACACACTCACCATTTATTCCCTCATTCCTTCATTGACTCACTTGTGCATTCGGTTCCTCGTCCAGGCATTCATTTATTCTCTTGTTTCTTAACAAAATTCATTCCGTTGCTCTCCGTCTATTCATCTCATCTTTTGTTAAACAATTCTTGAATGAACAGAAATATCTAGCGAGTGATAAATGGGTTCGTGGAGCAGCCGGTACCTGTTAGGCATCGTAAAAAGGGCCCGACGCTGGGCTGTGCAGGGCACCGACCTGGGTCGTGAGGAGCCCATCTTGTTGGGGAACAGATGGTGAGCAGAGGTGATATGGTGTCAGAGACAGTAAGGTAGTGCCCCCCGAATCAGGTCACATTAGGACAGAGATGATGTCTGCCAGGTGGACAGGGACGGGGGCATGGAAAACTTGATAAACAGAAGGAACCGTGAGCACAAGAGCACAGCACCTGGGGCTTGAAGGTGCAGGGAATGGAAGCCTGTGGAGCAGTGACCTGGGAATTAGGCAGAGGTAGTTTTGGGCCAGGATGTGGCACTCTGGTTGCCAAGCTCATGGACGTGACTGGAAGCTGAGGGTCATGAGGAGCATGGTGCAGGTTTTTGCACTGGTGAAGCACAGTCAGCTCCTCTAGCCTTGTGGCAAGTTTCTTGTTTTTTAAGCTTAGCAGGAGACACTATGCAGCTTGTTCTCAAATCTTTCAGAAGAAACCATCTATGTTTCTCCATTTCTTTTGGGTAGTGTCCTAACTCCTCAAACTGCCATTTAACTAACTCCTTAACTGCCACACCTTATCTGCTCTGCCAGCTCATCCCTCTCTCTTTCTGCCTTGAGGCATAGAGCCAGGGTTGTACCAGGCTATTCCACACATATGGTACTTTCTCAAATGTGCATATGCCTTTCCTTCCTTCTCCCAGGAATATCCTTCAGTTCCTTTTCCACCTGAGATTTTACCTATCCTTGGACACCCTTTCCTATGCATCACCTCTTCTAAGAGGCCTTCCCTGGTTGATGCCCTACAAGTCAGTCTTGCCATATATACTCAGCCCTGGGGAGACACCTGCCTTGGGGGGATGAGCACAGTCACAGGCCATAGATTTGTCTCTCCCACCACCTCACTGGGGCAGGCACTCTTCTCTCTTTAATTTTGTAACCCATAGAATTGGCCATAGACTGGGCACTAAGAAATAATCTTTGAGTTCGGTGTTGGTTCTGAAATACTTACATCAAAGACTTCTCACTGGAATCTGGGAGATTGGAAAGGGGCTTGGAAGAGAGACAATGTCTTCAAGCTGCAATTTGCTCTTTGCATGAAACTAGAGAGAGGGTGCCAAAAAATGTATACACAGTTTAAGAAAGAAAAAAGCTGTATTTAATTTGTAATACTCAAGTCACATTTGACTTCTGCAATTATAAGAGGTGCCCGATAGGACTTATATTCATCTTTTGTTATCAGGATATATTGAGTGTTACAATTTTAATACTGTTTTTTTTAATTTCTTAAATTGTGTATACATTTTGACACCTTCGATAGACTGCCTATTTTAAAGAATTGCTAGGAGAGCACAGACAGAAGTGTTCCCACACACCCTCTGGGTACCATTGTGGAAGGGAAGAGAACGGGGAGGGAAGGAAAGAAATTTCTTGGAAGAAAAAGCTTGACTGCCTAGTGGACATATAACAGAACCCTGACAGGGGACACTTTCTCACTCCTTCAGAGGAAGCAAGCTCTGACATATACCTGTCTTCTCGTGAACCCGTGTTCTCACTGCTGTGTCCACGAGGGAATCATAGGCCCCATCTTCATTAAAGACAAAAAAGCCATATAAATCAAACCCGTAATTGCTCTGATTAAAACTTCTATAACACTGCTAAGCTAGGACCACGAGTTGGGCTCTCTGGGAAACCCTGACCAAGTTTCTTCCTGCTCTGGGTCCTCAGTTTCCCCATCTGTAAAACAGAGATACTAGCAACACCTCTCCTTTAGCGTCATTGAGTTTCAACCATCATTAAGAAATTGTTTTGGAACAACACTTCAGAGCTCCGGGGAGATGAGAAATTGTTTCCTTTTTTATTTCGGGAGCTTGTCCTGTGGGGAGCTGGAGTGTCTCTTGGTCCTGACTGTGTTTCTGTGGTGTCCAGGGACGTGGGAGCAATGTCATACACTGCCGGAAAGATGGCACCTGGAGCGGCTCCTTCCATGTCTGCCAGGAGATGCAAGGCCAGTGCTCAGCGCCCAACCAGCTCAACAGCAACCTCAAACTGCAGTGTCCTGACGGCTACGCCATAGGTACGATGGGCCCTCGGGGGGAGCAGTGCAAGGGGGCATGTCCTGCCAGGAACTTGGAGCTAGTACCTCGAGACCCAAAAGAGACTCAGAGACGGGGTATGGTGAAGTAATGGTCAGCAAGTGTGCACAGGTACCCCAGAGTAAGGAAAAGCTGTCAGGTGCCTCGGGGGCCAGGGCTGGCACAGAACACTCCCAGAAGAAGGGGTACTTACACAACAATTCGGACGACCTTATCAGGCAAGAGAAATGGTGTTCCAGGCAGAGGGCACCGTGTGACCAAAGACAGAGCAGGAAATAGGAAAGCACAGGTTATATTTATTAGTGATCTTAAAATTTGCATTATGCTAAGCACTCGTGAGCACCTCTTATGGGTGAGGTCCTGCACGAAGCTCTCAAGGGCATTCTATCCCACCCTCATAATTAACTTTTAACAGATGAGGAAATTAAAACTTGAAGGCATAATGAAACATGCCCCCAAATCCTGAGAGCTGTCCGACTCCACCGTCTGGCTTTTTCTATGGCGTTTCAGCTGCTTCTAAAGGAGAATTGATAGCATTTTCAAAATCTTCCTTGTGCAGTGTTAGGTCAGCCTGAGAAGCGCACGCAGGAAGAAGAGGCTGGTGCTCGATGCCAGGGATTAGCCTGGTTAAAACCAGGCATCTGGACAGACACATTAATCACAGGCCCCGCAGCTTTCTGGGGAAGTGGGAGTGCGTGGAGTCTGACCTCATTTAAGGGCAGTGAGGCTGACCTCTTGGGCTGATTCCCTAATTGACCATGATGAAGAGCCCAGGGAATTGAATGTCCTTGCTTGGGGCCAATGTGATTTATGGGGCAATTGCCAGGGGTGTCTGGCACAGAAGGTTATCTGAGTGTACACAGAACCGACACATTCTTCACCCAGGAAAGCGAGAGCTATCGCTGCACACCCAGAACCAAGGCCTGTGGCTGGAGGGGGAGGTTTATGGACACTGACCACCTCCTTTTGAAGATGAAAACACATAACTTCTGAGAGGAAAGGCTCTTCATCTTGGCTTAGAGCAGGACTCGGCATCCTTGCATTTAGTACAGGGCACTGGCTCCTGCACGGGTCAGAGAACACCAAAGCACACAGTCCTTCTCACTGGTGATTCGGAAAGTATTTTAAGATATTACACACCTGCCGGTCCATGGCACCTCAACCAGGAAAGTTGTAGAGAGATGGGCTCTCAGAGGGCCTGCCAAGGTAGGCATTAGAAGTTTGGGGCAACAGGTGTTGCCATGATGAGCAGCACTGGCTGCTCCAAACCACAGCCAGGATTTCACCTTTCCATCATTCCTGGTGAGCGAGCCTGACTCTGGACAGTGTGACGGTGGTGGGGTCCAAACCTCCAGCTCAGCCAGAATATAGAAGTGAATATTCAGTCAGACTCACACGTGGCATTGTGTGGCCTTATAAGAAAAATGCTGATTCAGTGGCTTTTATATAAAATGATAGAAACAGATCTTTTGTATGTCTATACCCACCGACACATTCAAATCTACGGGAGTTTTTACACATGGATAAGTGAACACACATCACATAGCCCCAAACACACATACCATACTGTAAGCTCACGCCTAGCACCTACACCTCAGCCAAACACCACACAAGTACATCACCCCCACATATACATAACTAGCACATAAATCTACATACACACACACACACACACACACACGCATGCACAAATCCAATATATAAGCACATAGACTTTATGGTAATGAACATATCTTATGCCCTGAAACATTATCAAACACACAGGAAGATGCGTGAAATGCACCCAGATCACACACACACATTTACACAACTATGTCTTACAGCCACATGGTGCGTCCATATGTCACAGTCGGGCTGGGACATTCGTCAGCACAACACCAGGCTCTCTACTCTCCCTCAGAACCGTGGGGTGGTGCCTCTTCCCGCACTGAGCTTTCTCCTGTTCTGGGTGACGTTGGATGCTGAATCATCTCCCCCTCCCCAGTGCCCCATGTTCTCATGGCAGGGCCTAATTCCTGGATGCCCACATTTCAAATGTAATGATCCAGGGCTGGTGGTGAGTGGGTTGGGGCACACGAGGGGGGTGGCATGGAGAGAAAAAGCAGCGCTGGGAGCCTGGGGGGGCAGCGGGCAGGAAGGTGGAAGGCAGAAAGCGGCTTTCCCTCCCCATCCTCACCTCCCAGCGCCCCATACATCCACCTCTCAGGCTGAGCCACTCCCCGGGAGAGCCCATCACACCAAGGAGAGCGTGCACCAGAGCCCACATCAGCAGGGGCGCAGTGTGTGGTGGGCTTGGGGCCTGGCAGGCACGTTCTACATCACCTGGACCACCCCCCTCAGCAGTGGGAGCCTCACAAGCAGCCTCAGAGAGTTGCTTTTGCTGCCACCCTCCTCAAGCCTCTGCCTGCCTCGGGGGAAGGAGAGGTGGGGCCTGGTGAGATCACCGCTGTGCACTGATGCCAATTACAGCTCATATATCACAACACAGCAGCCTGGTCCTGTAGCCCCAGAGCCCAGGCATGGGCAGGGGAGCCACAGAGAAAGAGGAATTCAGACAGGACCATTGCTGAGGAAAGCAAGTGTCTCCTGTTTAGACACTTTTTCTTCCTCGCCCTCTCTTTGGATAGGGACAGCCTTGTCCAAGTCCCAGATGCTACATTTTCTTTTTGTTTCAAAATAACTTTTATCATCACAGCTTTGTCTCATCTTTGCTCCCTACAAACTACTTTAGAACTGGTCTCTTGACAAAACACGCACCAGGAAACAGTTTCTCTGACTGCTTAGAGATTTTTGTATTTTATTCTCATCACTTATCCTTTTTGTCTTTTTTGGGCTTCCCCTATTTTTTTCACTCCCCTGGCCCCTTACCTGCCTCTGCCCTTTCAACCGCTGCCTCCCTCTTTGCTCTCTGTGGGGCTGTGGCCTATTGAGTGTGGGACCTGGAAGTCAGGAGATTTGAGTTTTAAGCCAGGGCCCTCTCCTGGCTGGCTCTGTACCCTGAGCTCTGTGTCCTCCTTCCTGTGAAATGGGAATGATGACACCTGCTTCATGTGGCCGGACTTGCAAGAAAATGAGACTACCTAGGAAAAACCACCTGGCACGGCCAGGAACCTGCCCTCGTCAGGCTCAGAGTCCCCGTGTTTAAAGTGCGGAGGGCGCACACATTGTCCCGCACCTGCCGCTTCTTCTTTGTGGGTCTCTTAGAGAGGATGATAAGATGGCAACAGGGAGGAGGCTGGATGCGCTGTCTGCATGTGCGTGTGTATATGTCTGCATGTATGTTGCACAGCTATGTATATGTATATATGCAAGTGTGCACACATATGCACATCATATATGCATTTGGAAGGGAGCCTTTAAAATGACTGACAGAATAGGCGCCTGTGGCTCAATCGGCTAAGGCGCCAGCCACGTACACCTAAGGTGGCGGGTTCAAATCCCCAGCCTGGGCCCGCCAAACAACAATGATGGCTGCCACCAAAAAATGGCCGGGCGTTGTGGCGGGCGCCTGTGGCCCAGCTACTTGGGAGGCGGAGGCAGGAGACTCGCTTGAGCCCAGGAGTTGGAGGTTGCTATGAGCTGTGATGCCATGGCACTCTACCCAGGGTGATAGTTTGAGTCTCCGTTTCAAAAAAAAAAAAAAAAAAGTTTTATGTTATATATATTTTAATACAATACAAAAAATCAACTTCAAGGTAGATGGGTTTAAGATGGGTGGAAGGTTAAACTTGCAGGGATGGAGATCAATTAGGAAGTTGATGAATGGCTCAAACAAGAGAAGATAGGCAGAGGCAGTGGGGATGGCTCAGAAGCTACAGGAAGTCGCCATGGCAGGACTTCTGGACATGATAGCAGGAGATGTCTGAGGGAACATCAGGTAGAATATCCTCCAGCAGCTTCTTTATCAGAAAGAAGAGGAAAATATTGAGTCCTTGAGATTATGTGGTTGTTTTCAAATCCTGCACCTGCTCCTTCCTGGCTGAAGAACAATAGGCCACATTTAAGGATTGGGGGTGGAATGAGTCTGAGAAGAGCCTCAGAATAGAGGTAAGTGGATGGGAACTAGGTGGATGTGTTATCAGAGAGACACAGGAAATGAAGAGTGTCAGATGCCACTGAGCAGTCAGGGTGAGGATCAGGATTGGATGAGGTCACCAGTCACCTGAGGAAGAGCAGTTTCTGTGTCCCTCACTCAGAAACATTCAACATAACTTCTTCCTACTCTTCTTGTCCATCTGGACTCACTTGTCAATCCCTCCCTCCCCACACAGCCAACCAGGGTCTGGCAATCTTGTCACTGAATCTAAAACTGCTCTCTGCCCAGGACTTAAAGAAAATCTGGGTATGAGCATCTATCCCAGACCAGGTACTGTGCTCTATTGATCTTCACAGCATGCTGTGCCATAGGTACAATAGGTTGAACAATGTCGTCTCCAAATTCATGACCATCTAGAAACTAAGAACTTGACCTTATTTGGAAATAAGGTCTTTGCGGACATAAGACGTAATTAGTTAGGATGAGGTCACAGTAAAGTAAGGTGGACCCTAAATCCAATGGGGAAGACAGAGACACACAGGGAATACACCATAAGAAGACAGAGGCAGAGACTGGAGTGCTCCCTCTGCAGGCCCAGGAACCCTAAAATGACCAGCAACCAGCAGAAGCCAGGGGAGCGGCCTGGGACAGCTTCTCCCTTCTGGTCCATAGAAGAAACCAACCTGCTGATTGGTTTCAGACTTCTGGCCTCAAGAACCATGAAAGAGTAAATTTCTGTTATTTTAAAACACCCAGTTCTAGTTGGGTGTTGTGGCAGGCACCTAGAGTCCCAGCTACTTGGGAGGCTGAGGCAAGAGAATCACTTAGGCCCAAGAGTTTGAGGTTGCTGTGAGCGGTGACACTACCTGGGCAAGCCACCACAAGCCACATTCCCATTCCTGTCCTGCCCAGCTGTGCTGGACAAAGCGTCACCACACGCTGACTGGTGTTCCTCTCCCCTGGGACAACTCTACCCAGGGCAACAGCTTGAGACTGTCTCAAAAAAAAATTAATTAATTAAATTAAATTAAAAAACACCCTGTTTATGGTAATTTGTAACAGAACCCCAAGGCATATAAAACAGTAGATATTATTCTTTTTTTCACAATTGGGGATACTTCTCTGGGTCTCTAAGTCACGCAGTAGGCAATGGCACAGAAGCCTAGGAGCCTGAGTTTGCACGTACACCTTCCTCCCTGCCATGCTGCTCTTTCATGTCACTGTGGTGTCCCCTGGGCCCTTCCCCTCTTTCCTTCCAAATCTCCTACCTGGGCAAGCCACCACAAGCCACATTTTCTATTCCCACTCCTGTTCTGCCCTGGACAAAGCGTCACCACACACTGACTGATCCACTACCAGCTCGTGCTTTTTGTCTTCAGGCAGGCTCTCCCTGAAACCCTATAGTTCTTTCCTTTCACTTTGGTTGACCTCTGTTGCACTCAATTGATTGAACAAACCACATCCCCACATTTTAAATTCCAACCCCTATTTTAACATCTCAGCAAATAAGCCAGCCTCCTGCTTTAGAGCTGTTGCCCAAAGTGACCTGCTCAGCCTCACAACATCCCCCAGTGAGTGCCTACGTATCTTCTTGCTCAGTGCTTCTCAAAGTGGTGAAGGACTTTTTAAAACATTTTGAATCCATTTTAGACCAACGCATTTACAAAATAAAAATTACATTGCAGGGCTGGGTGTGGTAGCTCATACCCGTAATCCCAGGCTGAGGTTGGTGGATTGCTTGAGCTCAGGAGTTTGACACCAATCTGAGCAAGAGCAGAGTGAGATCCCATTTCTACTAAAAATAGAAAAATTAGCTGGGCATAGTGATGGGCACCTGTAAAAGAAGATCACTTGAGCCCAAGAGTTTAAGATTGCCATAGCAAGGTCAACTTGTAAAATTTCCCAAATGCTTCCTCTGTACTTCCTGTTCAGCATGGGCCAGCACCTGCTGAGAGGTCAGCTCAGTCTGTGACCACACTTCAAGTAGCACTGCTCTAGCCCACAGAAATTTCACCAATTCCTTATCTGATGCACTGTTAACAAAGGGGCCCTAAAAGCCAAATTATATGACTTAGGAAGAAAGGCAATAAAAGATGACAACCTTGATAGTCAGAGAGACTTCCCATCAAATCTGCTGCCAGCAGGAGGGAAGGAAGGAGATGAGTTACAGAACAGATAACAGGAGAGGAAGAGCCTGGCTTTTGGGACCTGGGCCCAGTGCCAGAGAATCTGTCACTCAAGATCCCTGGGCTGGTCTCTGTGATACCAGACTAAAATGGGCTCACCATTTATCCAAGTTAAGAAGGTCACTGGGACTCACTTTTCAGGCATCAGAGTGTGTCAAAAAGCTATGATAGTTTTAGCACAAGAAAAACATCAGACACGTTTTGCTAGATGGGCACTCTATAAAATCTCCTATCAGTACTCCTCAAAACTGCCAAAATCTTTACCAAGGAAGTCTGAGAAACTCCCACAGCCAAGAGGGCCTAAGGAGACATCACAGCTCAACCTAATGTGGCATCCTGGGTTGGAAAAGGAACATTAGGGGTAAGCTAAGGAAATCTGAATGAACTCTGGATGTTAATTAATAATAAGGAATCAATGGCCAAGGGCAGTGGCTCATACCTGCAATCTTAGCACTCTGGGAAGCCAAGGTGAGAGAACTCACTGAGCTCATGAGTATAAAACCAGACTGAACAAGAGCCAGAAACCATTTCTACTACAATAGAAAATTAGCCAGGCATTGTGGTAGGTGCCTGTAATCCCAGCTACTTGGGAGGCTGAGACAGGAGGATCACTTGAGCCCAGGAATTTGAGGCTGCTGTGAGTTAGGCTAACACCATGGCGCTCTAGCCTGGGTAAGAGTGAGACTCTCTCTCAAAAAACATAATGTGGCTTGGTGCCTATAGCTCAGCAGCTAGGGTGCCAGCCACATACACTGGAGCTGGCAGGTTCAAATCCAGCCTGGATCTGCCAAACAACAATGACAACTACAACCAAAAAATAGCTGGGCATTGTGGTGGGTGCCTGTAGTCCCAGGTACTTGGGAGGCTGAGGCAAGAGAATCACTTAAGCCCAAGGGTTTTAGATTGCTGTGAGCTGTGAAGCCACAGCACTCTACCGAGGGTGACACAGTGAAACTCTATCTCAGGAAAAAAAAATAATAAGGTATCAATATTGTCTTATTAATTATAATAAATGGGCATACTAATGGAAGATGTAAATAACAGGCAAACCTTCTGTACTAAATTATCAAAGTTTTCTGTAAATCCAAAACTATTCTACAAAACATCTACTGATTTTAAAAAGAGGCAATGGTGGGCTGTGAGTAGAGGGGAGATGTTAGAATTAGAGTATATATTGGCTCGGCGCCTGTGGCTCAATCGGCTAAGGCGCCAGCCACGTACACCTAAGGTGGCGGGTTCAAATCCCCAGCCCGGGCCTGCCAAACAACAATGATGGCTGCAACCAAAAAATGGCCAGGCGTTGTGGCGGGCGCCT
>CAUYQV010151259.1:0-19321 GCA_963574575.1 Galagoides demidoff | reverse complement strand
TTTCTTTTCTTTCTTTTGAGACGGAGCCTCAAGCTATCCCCCTGGGTAGAGTGCTATGGCATCACAGCTCATAGCAATCTCCAACTCCTGGGCTCAAGCGAGTCTCCTGCCTCTGCCTCCCAAGTAGCTGGGACCACAGGCACCCGCCACAACGCCCGGCCATTTTTTGGTTGCAGCCACCATTGTTGTTTGGCAGGCCTGGGCTGGGGATTCGAACCCACCACCTTAGGTGTAAGTGGCTGACACCTTAGCTAATTGAGCCACAGGCGCTGAGTCTTTATTTGCTTTTCTATCTTGTGATACTTTATTAAGAAAAATATGTTTCAACTCCATCCAGGTTAATACATAAGATATAAAGTTATCATCTTTTTTATGGCTGAATAGTATTCCATGGTATACATATATGACAGTTTGTTAATCCATTCCTGATTTGATAGGCATTTAGGTTATTTCCACATCTCAGCTATTGTAAATTAAGCTGTGATAAACATTCTAGTGCAAATGTCCTTACGATAAAATGATTTTTTTCTTTTGGGTAGATGCCTCGTAGTGAGACTGCAGGGTCAAATGGGAACTCAAACTAATTTGAATTCTTTGAGGATTCTCCATACTTCTTTCAAAAGAGGTTGTATTAGTTTGCAGTTACACTAACATTGTAACAGTGTTTCCCACTCTCCACATCCATGCCATCATCTACAACTGTGGGGCTTTATTATGTGAGCTAATCTTACTGGTGTTAGGTGATATCTCAGGGTGAGTTTTATTCGCATTTCTCTGATGATTAGAGATGAGCATTTTTGTATGTTTGTTAGCCATTCATCTGTCTTCCTCAGAAAAGGTTCTGTTTGTGTCTCTTGCTGAGTGACACAGGATTGTTTGCTGGGATTGTTTGCTCTTTTTTGTTGATTAATTTGAGTTCACTATAGATCCAGTTATCAAACCTTTATCAGATTCATAATATGCAAATATCTTTTCCCGTTCTGAAGTTTGTCTATTTGCTTTGATATTGTGTCCTGAGCTGTGCAGAAGCTTTTCAGTTTAATTAAGTCACAGTGTTTATTTTTGTTGTTGTTGCAATTGCCACTGTAAAAATCTTCATAAAATCATTACCCAGGCTGACATCCCCAAGAGTTTTTCCCACAATTCCTTCTAGGATTTTCATTATTTCATGTCTTAGATTTAAATCTTTTCTTCATCTTGAATCAATTTTTGTAAGTGGTGAAAGGTGTGGGTCTCGTTTTAATCTTTTACTTGTGGTTATCCAGTTCTCCCAGCCCCATTTATTGAATAGGGATTCTTTCCCCCACTGCATGTTTATCAAAAATCAGATGACTATAAGAGACTGGTTATATCTCTTGGTTTTCTATTCAGTTCTAAATGTCTATATTTCTATTTTTGTGCCAATACCATGCTGTTTTGGTCACTGTGGAATAGTATTATAGACTAAAATCTGGTAGAGTGATGCCTCTGGCTGTGTTTTTATTACTAAAAACTGCTTTGGCAATATGGGAGTTTTGCTGGTTCCATACAAAATGAATAACTATATTTCCCAGTTCTTCAAAGTCTGATGTTGGTATTTTAATGTAGATTGCATTGAATCTGTAGATTGCTTTGGGAAGTATAGACTTTTTAATGATATTGATTCTTCCCAGCCAGGAGCATAGATGTTCTTACATTTGTTAATGTCATATACTGTTTCTTTTCTTTTCTTTTTCTTTTTCTTTCTTTCTTTCTTTTTTTTTTTTTTGAGACAGAGTCTCAAGCTCTCACCCTGGGTAGAGTGCTGTGTCATCACAGCTCACAGCAACTTCCAACTCCTGGGGTTAAGCCACTCTCTTGCCTCAGTCTCCCAAGTAGCTGGAACTACAGGCGCCCACCACAACGCCTGGCTATTTTTTGGTTGTAGTTATCACTGTTGTTTGGCAGGGTCAGGCTGGATTTGAACCTGCCAGCTCTGGTGTATGGGGCTGGAGCCCTAGCCACTTGAGCTACAGGCACTGAGCCACTATTTCTTTTCTTAAGGTTTCATAATTCTCTTAGTAGTGGTCCTTCTCTTTTTTAAGGTATATTCCTAGGTATTTCATTTTCTTTGAAATTTCTGTGGAAAGAATTGTGTCATTTATTAGTCTCTCAACTTGGATGTTATTGGCATATGCAAAGGCTACTGATTTGTGGACATTGATTTTATACCCTAAGGTGTAACTGTATTTCTTGATCACTTCCATGAGTCCTATGGCAGACTCTCTGAGTTTCTCTAAGTATAAGATTCTATCATTAGCAACAGTGAAGTTTGACCTCTTCTGCCCGCCATTTGGATGTCCATCCCATTATATACTCCTCTTGCCTGATTGCATTGGCTAGAACTTCCAGAACTATGTTGAATAGTAGTGGTGATAGAGGACATCCTTGTCTGGTTCCAGTTCTAACTGGAAAAGCTTTCAGTTTTACTCCATTCAGAATGATGGTAGCTGTGGGTTTGTTGTAGATGGCTTCAGTCAGTTTAAGAAATGTGTCATCTATGCCTATATCCTTAAGTATTCTTGTTAGAAAAGGATGCTGAATTATATCAAACGCTTTTTCTGCATCTATTGAGGATCAGATGGTCTTTGTTTTTGCTTCTTATGTATTATATCTTTGGCTTTGTGTATGTTAAAACTAGCCTTATATCCCTGGGATGAAGCCTACTTGATCATGATGTATAATTTTTTAAAATATGTACTGCAATCTATTAGCTGAGATTTTATTGAGTGTTTTGTGTCTATATTCAGTAGTGAAATTGGTCGTTAGTTCTCTTTTTTAGTTGAGTCTTTTCCTGGTTTTGGTATCAGGGTGATGTTTGCTTCATAGATCATGAAGGAAAGATTCCTTCCTTTTCAATGTTTTGGAACAGGTTCTTCAGTATAGGTACAAGTTCTTCCTTAGGGTTTGATAGAATTTTGGCGTGAATCCATCTGGTAGAGGGCATTTTTTTGTGGAAGATTTTTTTGTTGTTTCTTCAATCTCAGTTCTTGATATTGATCTGTTCAAGAGATCTATTTCTTCTTGGTTAGGTATTGGGAGATGGCATGGTTCTAAGTATTGGTCCGTTTCCTCCACATTGTTAAATTTCTTTGGATGGTGTTTCTTGTGGCAGTCAGAGGTTATCTCTTGTATCCCTGTGGTATCTGTTGTTATTTCTCATTTTTCACTTCTGATTACGGGTATTAGACATTTTACTTTTCTGTTTCTAGTTAATCTGGCCAAAGGTTTATTGATTTTATTTATCTTTTCAAAGAACCAACTTTTTGTTACATTAATTTTCTGAATTTTTTTTGTTTTCAATTTCATTTAGATATGATTTAATTGTGATTATTTCTTTTCTTCTGCTGGATTTAGGAATAGATTGTTTTTCCTTTTCTATTTCCTGATGATGATTCATTAGGTTGTTGATGTGTTCTCTTTCTATTTTTCAGATATAGGCATCTAATGCTATAAATTTCTCTTTTTGAACTGCTTTTGCAGAATCTCACAGGTTTTGGCAGCTTGTGGCTTATTGTTGTTATGTTTCAGAAATGTAAGAATTTCCTTATTTATCTCTTCCTTGACCCAACTGTCATTCAGCATAAGGTTGTTTTATTTCCATGCTTTTGTGTGGGTATGAAAATTTTTGTAGGAGTTGAGTTCCACCTTTATTGTCTTGTGGTCTGAGAAGATACAAGGTGCAATTTCATTTCTTTTAACTTTATTGAGGTTTTATTTGTATCCAAGGATAAGGTATGTTTTGGAGTATGTGCCATGGGCTGATGAGAAGAACATATATTCCTAAGCTTTGGCATGTTGTGTTTTGTATATGTCTATTAAGCCCAATTGTTTCATGGTCACTTTTACATCCCTTATATCTTTGTTTAGTTTCTGTTTAGAGAGTCTCTCCAGTTCTGCCATAGAAGTATTACAATCTCCAGTTATTATGGTGATATGGGATATCATATCACTCAGACCAGTCAAGGTCTTTTTCATAAATCTGGGAGCATTTAAATTGGGTGCATAAATATTTAGAATTGAAATGTCCTCTTGTTGTATTTTTCCCTTGAGCAAAATGAAATGATCATCTTTATCTTTAAATTTAATTGCTTTAAATCCACTTGTATCTGAATATAAGATTGCAACTGATCCTTTCTTCTCATTTCTATTTACCTGAAATATTGCTCTCCACTCCTTTATCCTGATTCTTGAGTTATCCTTCAAGGTTATGTGTGTTTCATGAAGAAAGCATATGTATGGCTTGTGCTTTTTTATCCATGTGGCCAGCCTGTGCCTCTTCATTGGGAAATTCAAGCCATTAACATTTATTGAGAGAACTGATAAGTATAGTGGGGTTCTATTCATCTTATTTTGTGAAAGTCCAGTGCTTAATTTTATCCTTTGCTCCACTGTGAAAGGTAGGTTGTGTCCTTTAGTTTCTGGGAATTTAGTTTGATGGTGGTCCATTGTGATGATCAGTGTGGAGAATAGGTCTGAGTATTTTCTGTAGAGCTGATATTGTTGTGGCAAATTTCCTCATTGTTTGCATATCTATAAAAGATTTGACTTCTCCATTGATTTTGAAGCTTAGTTTAGCAGGATATAGAATTGTATACTGAAAATTACTGTTTAAGAAGGTTAAAGTTAGATGACCATTCTTTTTAGACCCAGGAACTTTCAGCTAAAAGGTCTACACTCACCCTGATGTATCTGTCCCTGTAGGTGAATTGGTACTTACTCCAGGCTGCTTGAAGAATTTTCTGTCTTTTCTTGACTTTGGACAAATTTATTACAATGTGTCTTGGAGATGCTCTGTTTGTGCTGAGATGATCTGGAGTTTGATAACCCTCTAAAAGGAGCATTTTGGAATCTTTAGTGAAACTTGGGATATTTTAATTTATGATATCCTCTAGTAGAGCTTCCATTCCTTTGGGATGGTCTTCCTCCCCTTCAGGGATCCCTATAATTTGTATGTTTGAATTCTTTGTGAAGTCCCATTATTGTCTGAGTGAATGTTCCATTTTATTTCTCTTTTCTGCCTGTTTGACTGCCTGGGTTAGCTCAAGAGCTTTATCCTCTACTCTGAGACCCTTTCTTCTCCATGGTCTAATCTGTTATTGATACTTTCTACTACATCTTTAAGTTCCCTGATTGACTCCTTCAATTCTTTAAGCTCTCCTATATCTTTTCTATATTCTTTATATCTTTCATCCACTTTTTGGTTTTGGTTTTCTATTTTCTCATCAATTCCCTTCATTGCCTTTGCCATTCACATTTTAAATCCTCCTTCTGTCATTTCCATTAATTCTTTATAGGTGGAATTCTTTGTGGTAGCCACCTCATGGTACTTTGTTGGGGTTTCTCTGTTTTGTTTTTTTGTGTTGCTTGAATTTTGTTGTTGGTTCCTCCTCATGTGTATTTTCTTCTGTTCACTTTCTTCCCTACTTTTTCCTTTTCACTGCTGCCTTCACTTTATATTACCTTGCTTTAGAGCTTAGGTTTTGAAGTGGCCTTTGGCATTAAGCCAAAAGGAAGAGAAATACAAAGAGCGAGAAGTGAGAAAGAAGAGAAAAAGAAAACAAAAAAATGAAGGCAGGTGAAAGAAGAGAAAGAGAGTGATTGTAGAAATGGTATTATTCAGAAGGGTGCTATGGCTACATCTGTAAGTTTAGGACTTCGGTGGTTGTTGGGTTGGGTGGGTTCCTCAAGTTCAGGAGCTCTTTACCAGACTGGGGAAAAGCAGGACCCTACCTCTGTGAAATATGGAAAGAGGAAAACAAACTAACTAACAAACAAAAAGTTGTAAATTAAAAATTCAGTAGTGTATCACAGTGGGACCTGTCAACACTATCTTTCCAAAGGCCAAAGTGAAGGACACCCTAGACTGTGACTCTTTCTACCAAACCAATGCTGTTATCTCCCAGTCAGACCAATACCATGACACATCCCCCCAGTACTAAAGGAAAAGAGAAAAAAATAAAGATAATTAAAATAGAATTATATTAGATAAAGAAAAAAGGAATACCTTCACTGTTGTATAAGAAATTTATGAGAAAAGTACAAAAATCTCTATCAAAAGAGATAAATAAAAAAAAGAAAGAATGAAAGGGGCTGAAAAACTGTAACCAAAATGAAGGAGCCCTTCCTATTGAAGAAAGTAAAAACAAAAACACAAAAATACAACCCCCCCAAACCCAAAGAAATATATATGTATTATGTTATATATATTAGTTATATTATATCTAACTGTGGTGTTAATAGATTGAGTACATATGCTATTTCGCTGTGAAAAATTAGGTCTGGAAGCTACTCTCTAGTTGTAGAGGAGATTGGGTTCTCTCCTCCTGAATAAGTTGCCCTCAATCAGGGCCCAGTTGTGTTTTCAGCATTCAGTCCCTGCAGGATTGGGGTCCTAAAGTTCTTGCCAGATTCCTTAGGAGGCAAGATTATTGTTAGTGTCCACTGACAATTCTTGGGAACACTCAGCTCACCCCAACCGTAGATGCCTGAGCTCAGCGGGCATGCCAGAACTGCCCGTGCACTAGGACCTTGTGGACCATTTCTGCCTCACTGCCTTCCCACAGCTTACAGCCATGCTGATGAGAGATCCACCCCAGGCAGTATACAATCCAACTGCTGGACACTGTTTGAGTCCACCCACTCATTTAAGCCTTCCAAGGCAGCTTCTATGAACTTTAGCATAAAGTAAAAAAACTACAGGAAAGCCCCTTCCTATGCCCAGTCCTCTGTAGGTAAGCTGTCTGTCTGGTCCCTGTCCATTCCCAAACACTTGCCTTCTGTGCTGATTTTCCCCAGCTCCAGACCTTCTGACTGGCTCTTGTAGTCCACCACTATTTCACTATGCTCCCAGAGTGATGTACCTGAGTGGGTTCTCCCTGCAGGAGGTGACAGGAGCTTTTCCCCCCCTGCCTTACTGTGAATGGCTAGTAAGGAGGTGTTTTTGTCTTTATAGTATTTTTTACAGAGCAAAAAATTTTTATTTCAATGAAATCCAATTGATCAGTTCTTTCTTTTATGGATCATGCCTTTGCTATTGTCTTTAAAAAGTAATCACCAAACCCAAGGCCTAGATCTTTTTTTATGTTATCTTCTTGGAGTTTTATACTTTTGCGTTTTATATTTAAATCTGTGATCCATTATGAGTTAACTTTTGTGAAATCTACATTCCTTTTTTTTTTTTCGCATGTAGATTGGTTTCCTGACATTGCTCTTGGAAACAAAGGATTTTTTTTTCTCTGATATTTACTGTGAAAACCTGGTTAAGCTTCCAGAGGTAAAATTCACAAGTATGTCACATCTCTCTGTCATTGGGTTATCCTGGAATTTGTAACTCTTTCTCATTTTCCACAATAAGCCTCCAACAATTTGTCAAATACTTTTTTTAAAATTTTAAATTAATATGAGGGTACTAATTTTTAGGATACATTGTTCTCACTCCCAAGGTGAAGTTCAGGTTGTAGTTGAGCCTTTCACCTGGGGAGCATGCATGCTAAACACTCTCACAAGTGTCAATTATATTTTGGATTTTCTTTCTGATTTCCTGTGGAGATTTCCCAGAGAGATTTCTCTTGTCTGTAAGTTTCTACTTGAAAAAGTTGTGATTCTCTATATTTGTCTGTCTCTTCAATGTGAGGGCAGCAGTTTGTTCTATGACTTCACTTTTTGTATAGATCTATGAAGAGTATTTTTTTTTCCATTTTATTTGGCTTTTTACTTATCATTATGACAGAGTGGTAACTTCCAAGCTCCTTATATGTGGGAGCAGCAAGAATAAGTCCTACTGTTTTTTGAGCTTTATTTTGAGATATTTTCTTTTCTATGCTGCACTGTTTCCCTCTTTATTAATATTGAAAACTTTGTATTGCATTTTTTAAACAATACTCTTAGTGTTTTTTATGACTAAAACAAAGAGATGATCAAAGCATGTTTTCATACATCACCTGGCTTATTGCCATACAATGAAATTTCTTTTTTTTTTCACAATGCTCAAGGAGGGGGAGAATTAAGATAATAAATATCATTTACACACTTGATAGATGAAATACATTAATCACATAATGAGTTCTAATTTTGTTTAGAGTCGAATTTAGTTGCTCAATTAGGTTGAAAACAGGTCTCTATAGATGTAAAGTCTATTTGATGTTTGAGGCATACTATGAACTACAAATAAAATTCTAATGCCCCCTACCCCATTGACTGAACAGACCCTTTTTGGGTTAGGGAACCTTCAAGAAACCTTAAAACTGAATTTCCAGCCATGACGGGGATGAGCGATTGAACATGCATCATTTTACTCCACCCTTATTAAGGCCATCAAGCTTTATTTCCTAAGGGCCAGATTAACATACTTTCTTGATAAAAGATCAGCAATCAACACAACATGCACAGAGATTTTGTGTCCTCCTATCCCCTTTTGACATAGAGTGAGGCCATTTTTAAACATAGACCCGATAAAGGATAGAAAGCCCCATTGCACAGGCATATCGTTCTCCTTTCATAAATATTCATGACTCCGCCCATAGCTTGTTAAATATGCACATTTAGCCACCCCACTCAGTATGAATTCCTGTTCCCGTTGTACCTCTTCTGAAGCATGTGTTCCTGGCTTGTGGCCAGGAGCCTGGCTTTCCAACTTGCGGGAATGACCACTGAGGGTTATAAACCCTTTATGAGAAATAAAGCTCTTCTTTTCCAAGTTATGAGCCCCCCCCTTTTTTTAGTTAACAGTAACTTTGTATAAGAGATTCTCAAAAGAGGCAATTTGACCGACACAAAGACACCCAAGATCCTTAGATGTTTGGTGTTGGTGGATGATGAGGCTTTGGAGAATCACTCAAAGGCTGGCAGAGAGCAGCCTTTCTACAGCCTAGCCCTTATTATGTCTATTGAAGTTCTAGGTTTCTATATGTTTTGGAGTCCATAGGTTGAGGCCAATAAGCTCACATCTATGGTGTAATAAGGTGTGACCTAATGTTATTGTATGTAGGGAAGTTATTCTCCATTTTCTTACAAGAGCAGAATATGTTACTCATGTAGAAAACTGTGTGTTTAGAATAGTTTTGCAATTATGTAACACTTGGGTTATTGGTGCTTCGGGCAAATGAGTGCAGTAGAGTAAAGCGGAACGGAGAGACACCAGGAGCCATAGGACACAGTATGAGAACTCTGCTAACTCTTAAATTAGAGCATAAAGTGTCCAGGAAATTATAAATTTTGGAAAAGTTTTGGAAATACTTGAGAGGCACTCAACCACCACAGACTATATATAAAAAGCCATTTGTGTATATTATTGTGTGTGCTGTTATAGACTGTTTGAGTCATTAAAAGTTTGAGTCATTTTATTTATCTGTGAAATGAGTGACCTTAGAATGCCAGAGCCTTTGGGGATGATCAGATCACTCATTAAACACATGATGATGACAATGAGGTTAACAGTAGTGATGCTGATACTCAAAAAGGAAAAAATGGTAGCTTGGTATTTCATAAGAATTTATTCTGTAGATTTCTTTGTCATCTTAGCTGGAATACATTGTATAGTTTCCATTTCCTGTGTGGGGGGCCACACTACACCTACTTAAAGATTTTCCTTCATGGGTTCATATTTTGGTCAAAAGCTCTTTGTCAGTTTTTTTTCCTTTTATTCCTCTTATTCTCCTTATTCAAGCCCCAGCTTATTAAGTGCTGGCCCTTTAGCAGCTGTACTGAATGCCCAAATTCAGGGCACTGAATACCACTGATATCCCAGGGGAAAGAGAAGACACACAGAGAGAAAGCTCCTCAGGGTTCTTAAATCCAAAGAATAGTTGACCTTCCATTTAGTGATAATTTATCAGTACAGTTCAGACCAGATTAAAATGGGAACTATTTTAGTCCCTGACTACACTGAATATTGGTTCTAGGGTGTATGCATATTTCCTCAGTCCATTTAGCCCTTTTTTACTTTTTTTCCTCAGGGCTTCCATTATTACTCTCATATACTATCTGTGGCTCCATTCAATCCTTGCATGGACTATTTCAGTATTTGAATTATTTTGATTCCCAAGCCTGTAGCAAATAAAGAAATTAAAACCAAAATGACTATCAAGAGAACAATAGGATGTTAACTTGAGCAAGACCCTGTATCTGTGAAAAACTAGAAAAAAAATTAGTTAGGCATGGTGGTGTGAGCCTATAGTCCCAGCTACCCCTGAGGCTGAGGCAGGACGGAGACTTGAGCCCAGGAGTTGAGGTTGCGCTGAGCTATATGATGATGCCACCACATTCTATTCAGGATGACAGAGCAAGACCTTGTCTCACAGAAAATAAATAAATGAAATGAAAATAAAAATAAATAAAACATAAAGCAAGGCACTGTCTCTAAAGATAACAGAAAAACTTATTACATATTACCTATAATATATCTGGCAGACATATTTAAAAATACCTCTATTAGTGTTTTTCTATGACTATTTTCTAGTATCTGTAATTCTCTCCTATACATCCCACACCCATGCCACAAGATACTTGAGAACAAGGAATAGGTTTCCTTTGATTGTGAATGTTTAACTCTACCCACAAATCAAACCATTCTTCAAGACAGCAAAGTTGAAACTCTAAAATCTGGAATTCTACCCTGAAGTTGCAGTAATCTGTCCATGACCTCTGCCTGGGATGGAAGCTGGATAGTCAATGATTTCTTAGCCTGGACAGATGGGGGTTATGCCCAGTATCTCCCAATCCAAATGATGATAAAGATTGATACTTCAGAGTGATTATCAAATTGGAGAGTAGAATCAATCTCAGACATCCAGATAAAGGAAAAATTTTTGAATTTACTCACTTACTGATCCCTGATAATTTTTCCCTTAATCAGCTATTTTGTCACTTGATAGCAAATAAATTCTTCAGTGAAATTCTGTTCATAAAAGGTCACTATCTGATGACTCCTATCTTATTTTCTGAGGCTATGAATTACATATATACTGTGCTTATGGAAATTTCCCCCAGTTCACTGACATGCTTTTCTTTTCTTTCTTAATTGTGTGAAAAAAAAATAGGAAACATAAGCTTGTCGTTTTAATGATTTTTAAGTGCACAATTTACTGGCACTAATTACATTCATAATATGATGCAAACATCAGCAATATCTATTTCCAAAACTTTTCTCCATCACCACCCAGAAACTATGTAACATTAAGCCATAAATCCCAATTTTTCCTTCTCCTCTGTTGCACAAGGTTTCCTTTAATCTGCTTTGTGTCTCCATGCATTTGATCATAGATATTTTATATAAGTGGAATCATACTTGTCTTTCTGTGTTTGTTTATTTCACTTAGCATAATGTTCTCCAGGTTCATCTGTGTTGTAACATGTATCAGAACTTCATTCCTTTCCATGGCTGAATTGTACTGTATTGGATATATCACAAGTTGTTCATCAGTTTGACTGTAGAAGCACACTTGGATTTTTCCTACTTTTTGGCTATCATAAATAATGCTATAATAAACATTTGTATACAGGTATCTGTTTGAGTCCCTATTTTTTGCTTAAAAAATTTGCTGTTTACAATTGATAGCTAAAAATTATATATATTTATTGTATACAACACATTTTAAAACTGAATGTTTATGTTTAATTTTTGTTGTTGTTTATTTTCATTTTTATTTTTATTTTTTGAGACAGAGTCTCACTTTGTCGCCCTTGGTAGAGTGCTGTGGTGTCACAGATCACAGCAACCTCCAGCTTCTGGGCCTACGCGATTCTCTTGCCTCAGCCTCCAAAAATTTGCAAATCTTTTCCCCATTCTGTAGATCATCTTTTCTCTATCCTGATAATATCTTTTGGTGCACTGAAGTTTTCAATTTTGATGAAGCTCAATTTATTCACTTTCTTTTTGTTGCTCATGCTTTTGTGTCCTACTTAAGTGTCCATGTCCAAATCCAAAGTTATGAAGTTTTATCCCTATGTTTTTGTCTAAGAATTTTATGGTTGTAGATCTTGCATTTAGACTGTCAATAATTTTGAGTTAACTTCTGTATATGATGTGTGGTAGGGGTTCCAAATTTATTCTTTTGGATGTGAAAATCAAGTTGTACCAGCATTGTTTGTTGAAGAAATTGTTCTTTGCCTTATTGATTGACTTGGTATCCTTGTCAAATATCAATTGTCGTAGATGTTTGGTTTATTTCTAGACTCTCAATTCTATTGCTTGATCTACATGTCTTTCCTTACAGCAGAACTGCACTATTTTGATTATTGTAGCTCTGTAGTAAGATTTGAAATTGGGAATTATGAGTCTTCCAACTTCAGTCCTCTTTATCAAGACTTTTTTTATCTATTCAGGGACACTTGCAATTCATATACATGTGAGTATAAACTTTTCCATTTCTACAGAAATGCCATTGGAACTTTGATAGGGATTGTGCTTGGGATGGTATTGGCATCTTAACAATATTAGTTTTCTCTGCATGAATGTGGGTGTCTCTCCTTTTATGTAGGTCATAATTTCTTGCAATAATATTTTGTAGTGTATAAGTTTTTCACTTTCTTTGCTAAACTTGTTCCTAAGTCTATTTATTTATTTAAAATATATTTCAGATGTTACAATAATAGGAATTACCTTCTTATTTTCATTTTCAGATTGTTCATGGCATATGTACAGAAATATAACTTATTTTTCTTCCTTGGTCTTATAACCCATGATTTCGTTGAATCCAATAATTTCCTTATGCATTCTTTGTCATTTTCTATATTAGATAAAATCATGTCATGTACAAGTGGGCATAGTTTTAATTCTTCTCTAACTCAGATGGCTTTTATTTCTTTTCCTTTTCTTTTCTTTTTCTTTTTTTTGCAGTTTTTGGCCAGGGTTGGGTTTGAACCCACCACCTCTGGCATATGGGGTCAGCACCCTACTCCTTTGAGCCACAGGTGCTGCCCTATTTCTTTTTCTTATCTAGTGCTCTAACTAGTATTTCCAGTACAATGTTCAATACCAGTGGTGAAAGGAGGCAAATTGGTCTTATTCCTTGTTAAGGATCCCTTTCCAAATCCTAAATGAAAGATTTACAACCATAAAATTCTTAGACACAAACCTAGGGGTAAAACTTTATTTTAGGGTTAAAGCTTTTTGTCTTTCACCACTGAGTACAATGTTAGCTGTGAGCTCTTTATAAATGCTCTTTAACACATTGAGGAACTTTCCTTCTTTCCTACCATTTAGAGAGCTTTTTGTTTTTTGGTTTTTTTTTTAGTTATAAAAATGTACTGAATTGACTCGAATGAATTTTCTATGTCAATTGAAATGATGATGTAGGATTTTTTCCTTTATTCTAGTAATATGGTATATTACATTGATTGATTTTCTTATGTTGAACCACCATTGCATTCCTGGGATAAATCTCACTTGGATAGGATAAATAATCCTTTTACTATGTTGTTCAGTTTGGTTTGCTAGTACTTTCTTGAGTATTTTTTCCTTGTAATGTCTGTGTGATTTTGGTCTCAGGATAACACTGTTCTTATAAAATAAAGTTGAAAATGTTCCTTACTCTTTTATATTCTGGAAAATATTCCTTTTTTTTTTTTGCTGGGTTTGAACCCACCACCTCTGGCATATGGGGCTGGTGCCCTACTCCTGTGAGCCACAGGCAC
The DNA here is from genome assembly GCA_963574575.1 of Galagoides demidoff. Lineage (NCBI taxonomy): Eukaryota > Metazoa > Chordata > Mammalia > Primates > Galagidae > Galagoides > Galagoides demidoff. The sequence goes on along the minus strand of CAUYQV010151259.1, from coordinate 5,668 downwards.
CGCCCTATTCTGGAAAATTTTGTGAAGGACTGGTATTAATTTTTCTTTAAATGTTTGCCAGAATTCAACACTGAAACTATTTGTTACTGAACTCTCCTATATGGTGAGCTTCAATTATTAATGACTGCATTTTTTTAACTTACTATAGATCTATTGAGATTTTCTCTTTCATTATTAGTCACTTTAGGCAATTTCATATTTTAGGTAATTTCATATTTCTAGAAATGGAAGCATTTTATCTAAGTTATTGAATTTATTGGCAAATAATTTTTCATAGTGTTCTCTAATAATCTTCTGTATTACTTCAAGGTTAGTAGTAGTTGCCCCAATTTATTTCTGATTTTAGTCATTTAGTCTCTTCTTTTCTTTTTTTATAGACAGAGTCTCTCTTTGTCACCCTGGGTAGAGTGCAATGCTGTCATCATAGCTCACAGCAACCTCTAACTTCTGGACTCAAGTAATCCTCTTGCCTTAGCCTCCCAAGTAGATGGTACTACATGCCCAACTAATTATTTTTATTTTGGGAACAGACAGGGTCTCATTCTTGCTCATGCTGTTTTTCTCTTGTCAGTCTAGCTAACTTTAAAAAAATTGTTTCTAAGAACAAACTTTTAATTGTGTTACTTCTGTTTCTTTCTTTCTTTCTTTTTTTTTTAGTTATGTTCACTGTAAATCTTTACCTTTCCTTTCCTTGTACTCATGCTAAGTTTAGTCTGCTCTTCTTTTTCTAGCTCTCAAGGTATAAAATTAGGTTGTTGGTTTTAGGTTTTTTTAACTATAAATTGTTATAGCTATACATTTCTCTTTGAGCACTGTCTTCATTACTTTGATATGCTTTTCAGTTTGTAAAAGTTAATTTTTCCCTCTGTTTTTAATTTTGGATAGTCTCTTTTGTCTTCAACATCACTAATCTTCATTTCTGCAATGCCTAATATATTCATAATCTCATTTTGTGTTTTTTTGCTTCAGAGTATTCATCTCTAGAATTTTGAATGAGTCTTTTTGTATCTTTGGTATCTCTTCTCTACTTTTTGAGAAAATTATAATTACGATTTTAATATTCTTATCTGTTAGTTCTAATCTCTGTGCCAGTTCTACATCAGTTTTTATTGATGGATTTTTCCCCCCTCCTTTATGGTCATATTTTCCTGCTTCTTCACATGACTGACAATTTTTAATTTTTAATAATGCCTCGTTGGACATTGGGTATTTTTATAAATATCATTTTACCTTCTTCTGGGGGTGCAGTTGGATCCTTTCAAGTGTTATTTTTAAGGTTTTTGTATGCAAGTCCATATCAGTGTTCAATCTAGGGCTATTTTATTCCCCACTATTGAGTCAAGATTTTCATGAGTAGTATACCTAGTGCCCTGTGAATTAGATTATTTAATCTGGCTAGAGGAATAATGGGCTATCCCTAAACTTTGTGAACATTAGTACAGTCACAGTTTCTAGTATCCTCTCACATTCTTCATTCGTCAGACTGAGCAGTACTCATCTGAACCCTCAAGCTGCAAGAAGGAAGAAGGGAGCTCTTTAAATGTTTCTAGTTCTCTCTGTTTCATTCCCTCTTTTCTACTTTATGCTATCCTGCTCGAGAATTGAAGCTGCCTGAATGTTCAGCTTGGGCTTTGCCGAACTCAGGGATTCTTCCTGATTCTGCATGAATTTCCCCTTCTTAGTTTGCAAACTGAAAATTTTCACAGGGAAGTAAGCTGGGGCGATCATAAGGCTCATCTCATTTGTTTTCCATCTCTCATTGAGCTAGATGCCTATTCAATATCTTAAAACTCTTGTTAAAGGGATTTTTGTCAGTTTTCTATTGTTTTGCACGGTAGGGTAAATCTGCTTCCTGTTACTACATCTTGGCCAAAACCACAGGCATTTAATTTCTAACAACATGCCATAGGTATTCATTATCTTCTTGCTTATTCTGTGGGCTATGCAATTTGTCTCAGATGACATAATGATGTTAAAATGACCCATATACAGATGCTGTAATCAAATTTTGTTTTTCTCATTTAGAAATCAATCAATGAGTCATCGGTGTGAACGGGTATCAGCATCTATCATCTGAAACATATCAGGCATGTAATTCTTCTTCCTACTCCAGATCTACACCTATCTCCCCAGAATATTTTACTCTGCATCTCTTTTCTAATTTAATGGTGATAGACATTTTTTTTGTGGAAAGATACTTTTGCAAGGTTTATACAGAATGCAATTCCACATAAAAATAGTAACAAAAATATTTAAAAAGTTGTGTCTCCACATGACAATAGGTAGTAATTACTGACTACTCATTATAAGCTGGAGATTGTTCTAAGTCTCTTATATATTTTAAATGATTTATTTCTCATAGAAGCTATTAAGTAAATTCTGTTATAATCTCTAGTAAAGACATTAGAATTTAGGGAGTTTAAGAAGGTTGCCCACGGTCATAAACACCACCATTACCTAATAACACCTCATGGAGATCTCATGGAAAATGTGGGTATTGAGGGGACAAATTAGCTTCAAAAAGCCTTTTTTAAAAAATAAGTTTTTATTCATTCAAAAATTACTGATCATATAAAACAATGTTGACCCAAACCTAATGCTACTGTGGAGAAGGACTTTTGTCCTATTATTTTTTCACTGGAGAATCATCATTTCTGTGGATCATAATAATCCCAGTTTAATTGTAAATACTGGTAACAAAATTTTTTCATCTTTTTACCCTAAAAATTCTGAATTCATGTTCTTTACTCCAGACCTGTTTTTTCTTTTATATTTGTCATTCATGTTGTTAAAGAAAAAACTACTCTATGACACTTATTCAGGATGGTAAGGAAGCTTCTGTTTAAGGGGACATTATTATAATATGCATTATGATCGTGGCAAGGGGGTCTTGCTGTGAGGGATAAAGATTGGGCCTGCTTCCAACTACAGTAAAGATAAGTGGGAATTTATAGCCAAGGAGCAGAGTTACTAGAAGGAAAAGTACTAGAAGAATTAACCTGCATGAAGGATAAGGGGGAATCGTACTAGACTGATTCAATAGAATTCTTGCTAAAGGCAGGCCAGGGTGATAAGGTAATAAACATGTTCAAATATCAAAGGTGTAGAATTTTACTGAGCTTATTCAGCAGGATTCTTGCACAAACTGGATTCTATAAGGACAGAGAGGAGCACAAGGTCAGGCCCAGTTGACTAGAGGACTCAGAGGAGTCAGATTAACGTTTGATCAAAGGTTTTTGTCAATGTGAAAGACATCATCACTCAAAACTTGAAATTTGAGTTGTCTGTGGTTTCTCCTTTCATTCACTCTTACACATTTGAGTTATTCCTTGATACTCACTTATACTAACCTCCAAGTAGCTCGCAAGTCTGTCTATTCAGTCCCTTACCTATAGCTCCTGTCATGATTTAGGTCCTTAGCTCAGCTTCCACGGATTGCTGTGATAGGCCCCTTACCTCTTCTTTTACTTCCCTAGGCACATTTACTACAATCATCATGCTGATGTCACAGGGCTTTTTCTAGAATGTTATGCCACCCCTCTCTTTGTAAATCTTCCAACTTTAAGCTTTGGGAAACTTCACAGTTTCCACAGAAAGCCCAAATTTTGTATCACTCTTGTGTGATCCCCTGTGCGCCAGCCCAGTTTGTCTTCTTAGATTCACTGAGGATTCACTTGGATCCTTCATGTAGGCAGGGCATCACGTTCACGCTTCCCTTCACACGCCAGGCTCTCCCACTCCCATCCCTCTGTGACTGCACAAACCATTTGCTCCACCATGAAGGCCCTTCTCCCAGACCCTCTTCATTTCCAGCTTAGCTTCTTGTTCAGCTCCGTCTTGTGGTCTTCTAATTTTATCTCCAACCCTTTATGAAGAGCACAGGGAGGAATTTGTTACTCCTATTTATCTATTGCAAAAATTCATGTGCCAGGATGTTATGATCCTCCTTCCTTATCTCCAGATGGAGTTATGACCCTCCTTTTAAACCAAATCCCCTGTTATCTTACCTGTGCCTCTATAGAAATACCTTTTATATGGCAAGCTAGGAGATAAAACTGAACAGGGAGATCATGGAGAGAGGGTAGTAAATGACATTTGTTTCTGTGTCTTGAGGCTGTAGAATAATGCCTTACTGTTCAAACAGACATTATTTACCTATGAATGAATGAGAAATAAGTTGACCAATTTCCTAATCGCCTTTGGACATGTGGACAGAAGAACGAGGAGGTTCATAAAGGTGGAAAGGACAGCTTGACTTCTCACAAAAGCAAAGCCTCCAGCCAGAAGGTAAGTGCAAGTGTCTAAAAGAAGAGAAGCAGGAACAGGAATTTATGCTGAGCAGGGTGGTCGAATATACATATTCAATAGGCTATAGGAGGAATTGAGAAAGGAGAGAAGGAACACGAGCAATTAAGCTTGGTGTCCCTTCATGGGACCCATGTTCAAAAAGATGGCTGTGTTAGCAGATCAGAGGGTAAAGTTGTAGGCCCTGTAATGCCTAAAGCAGAGAATAGGAAAATTCTCTCTGTGCAGCCTCTATAGACAGGTCAGAACCACTCCATAGCCAGCAGTGACCTCTTATCAGGTACAAGTCAAATCTATCAAGTATAGAAAATAAATGTTCAAGTATAGAACACAATAATCAAGTAAAGAAGGTTAAAGCTACATTAATTAGTTTGATGTAAGTACTCCAAATTGTATAAAAAAAACAACACATTTACCCCACATATGCATAAACATATTCATGATCTATGCATATATGACTTAATAAAAGGAAAAAAAGAAAAGAAATACTGGTCAGTTGTGGTACTGAAATGACAAAAAGGTAGGAGTAATCCTGAGGTTGGCTGATATTAGTAGTGGAGCAAGTCTTATCCTGGGGCTGGTTTCTGTTGAGCCTTTGGGGAAGAAAGTCTGACAGTCATTCCTGATGGAGGGGCTGCAATGAAGCATGTCAGACCTCTCATTTCGTCAAGGCTGGGAACTCAGTTTATTTTTTATTTATTTATTTTTATTTATTTATTTATTTATTTATTTATTTATTTATTTATTTATTTATTTATTTGAGACGGAGCCTCAAGCTGTCCCCCTGGGTAGAGTGCTATGGCATCACAGCTCATCGCAACCTCCAACTCCTGGGCTCAGGCGATTCTCCTGCCTCCGCCTCCCAAGTAGCTGGGACCACAGGCGCCCGCCACAACGCCCAGCCGTTTTTTTTTGGTTGCAGCCATCATTGTTGTTTGGCGGGCCCGGGGTGGGAATTCGAACCTGCCACCTTAGGTGTACGTGGCTGGCGCCTTAGCGGATTGAGCCACAGGTGCCGGGAACTCAGTTTAAAGGTTTAAAAGCCAAGAGGGTGTCTGTTCTGATATTTGGGGGACTTAGGACTTTTTATTTCTCAGATCAAGGAAGAATGACAGAAATCTGAACTTCCTGAACTAAGCCCAGCTAACCATTTTCTACTAGTGCTTTCATTGAAATAGTGTACATATGAAATGAAAGTTTAGTGAAATCACCTTTGATAAACTATAGATATACATTATATATAATACACAATGTATACATATATAAAATTATAGAGTAAAAAAGACAAGAGCTCGGCTAAATTTAACCTGTGGCTCAATCGGCTAAGGCGCCAGCCACGTACACCTAAGGTGGCGGGTTCAAA
>CAUYQV010151258.1:0-10324 GCA_963574575.1 Galagoides demidoff | reverse complement strand
TTCTTTTTTTTTTTTTTTTTGAGACAGAGCCTCAAGCTATCCCTGGGTAGAGTGCCATGGCATCACAGCTCATAGCAACCTCCAACTCCTGGGCTCAAGCGAGTCTCCTGCCTTAGCCTCCCAAGTAGCTGGGACCACAGGTGCCCGCCACAAAGCTGGGCATTTTTTGGTTGCAGCCATCATTGTTGTTTGGTGTCCCGGGCTGGGGATTGGAACTCACCACCTTAGGTGTACATGGCTGGCGCCTTAGCCGATTGAGCCGCAGGCGCCGAGCCGCCTTTCCTATTAAGTTTTTTACATTTCCATATGAATTTTAGAATTGGCTTATCAATTTCTACCAAAAAAAAAATCTGTTAGCAGTTTAATTGTGATTAACCCTAATATACAAATTGATTTTGGGAAAATTGCCATCTTAATATTAAATTTTCTAATTCATGAACATAGACTATCATTCCATTTATAATAGTCTTTCTTAATTTCATTAAAATTTTATAGTACATTGTGCACTTTTACTAGATCTATTTCTAGCTATGGGACTGATGCTATTGTAAATATTATTGCTTTCAATTTAATTTTAATTTTTAATGTTTATAAATAGAAACATAAGTATTTTTGTACATTATATGCAATAACTCACTAACTTTATTATTTCTAATACATTTATTTTATTTGTAGTTTTTAAGATTGTCTAAGATATACTCATGTCACCGTTTTCCTTCTGTCCAATCATTATACCTTTTAGTTTCATTTACTTTATTGCATTTAAATACATTGTTTCATATAGGAGTTTAAACAGATATTCTTTATAATACTTAGAAAGTTATGGGCAGCACCTATGGCACAGTGGGTAGGGCGCTGGCCCCATATACCAAGGGCAGTGGGTTCAAACCCAGCCCTGGCCAAATTGCAACAGAAAAATAGCTGGGCTTTGTGGCTGGCACCTGTAGTCCCAGCTACTCGGGAGTCTGAGGCAAGAGAACCACCTAAGCTTGGGAGTTGGAGGTTGCTGTGAGCTATGATGCCACAGCACTCTATCAAGAGTGACAAAGTAAGACTCTGTCTCTACAAAAAAAGAAAAAAACTCAGAAAGTTATCTTTTATTTCTAGCTTTCTAAGAATTTCTAGCATCAACAAGTGTTGAATTTTAGGAAATACGTATCTATATCTACTGAGATGTCCATATTATTTTTATTCCTTAATCTCCTAATGTGGTGAATTCTACTTATTGATTTTAAAATGCATTAAATCAAACTTGCATTCCTGAAATAAACCACCTGGCAAAATTTTTAATTAGCTATGTCCATGGCCCTGTGTGGTTTACTATTTATAGACAGCCTTTTATACTTAGCTTGGTTGTAATCTTATAGTTGTAATACCATAAGGATAGTCAAAAGGAGAATCTAGACATAATAACCTAGAATCATTCAGTAAGTAGATAAGTGAATAATATGATGAATTTGTTTTATTCTGATTATTTCTCTAATCAAAGTTAACGAGCTTAATAAAACCAAAATAAGCAAAAAAACAGCCAATATAGATTTATATGTCCTTAAAATTTGTGGACATTTTTGTATCCAAAAAATGTCTTTCGGCGTTGGCTTAGTCTGATGAGACTGATGAGAAATAAACAAATGAAGAAGTTGGGGGGGGGGGAGCTGTAGGCAAGAACAGGAGCAAGAAAACGATAAAGGCACCACCACCCCCACTGCCCCCACGTCCTGCGGCTTCCGTGTGGGGAGAGCAGAAGACAGATTTTCCATAGTTTCACATTAATGCAGTGCAGTACAGTAATTAATGTGTACAGTATTTTTGTTTATTCTTATTTTGTTTGTTTGTTTGAGACAGAGTGTCACTCTGTCGCCCAGGGTAGAATGTCCTGGCCTCACCACTCATAGGAACCTCAAACTCCTGGGCTCAAGTGATCCTCTTGCCTCAACCTCCCAAGTAGCTGGGACAAGAGGCACCTGCCACAGCGTTCCACTAGTTTTTTTATTTTTAGTAGAGACTCCTCCTTTGGGTCTCCTCTGTTCCTCAGGCTGGTCTTGAACTCCTCAACTCAGGCGACCCACACACCTCGGCCTCCCAGAGTGCTAGGATTACAGAAGTGAGTCACTGGTCAGATGTATAATGCTGATCCTAAATCATCTAGAAAAATTTAAATTATATTTGGTGGAAGATTATGTCAAAATATTTTTATGTGAAGAGACTAACATTCCAAGTCTGATAGAGAGGAAAATATTTAAAGATACATATATCTGCATACACACTTATACATATATCTAATCAAATAGTTATATACACAGTTTACATGCAGTGATATACATGGTTCTATACTAAATAGTTGTTTAATTATATGGTTGCATAGATTGCAGTTCAGCTCTCTAAAGTTTAGACTCTCAGCCTTTAGGATACCTGAAGTTTTACTTTCCTTTGACCATGATCTCATTATTTACACTCTATTCTTAAAAAAACAAATGGAATGTGCTCATCAGCTAAAAAATGTAGCAAACAATTTCAGCCATGGTTTGAACAAACAACAGCTGTCAGAACGGCGTCAGTTTACCTGCCCTTCCATTCTTGCATCTAGAAAGTCATTTTCTTTTACACAGGGGTGCGCTAGGGAGTAATTAGTTAGGGCTTTTAAAAACAATTTGAAGGTATAAAAGATGGCTCCAAAATGCTCATTGTGATCATTATTATCACAGCCAAGAGGCAAGAAGAGTAAGGCAGTGATCCTTATTGGTGACTTAATAACAGAGAAAGTAATTAACTACCTGTGAAAGGGGCAAAAGAGAAAACACACACACACCCCTCTGGGCCAAGAGCAAAAACAAAAAAAGCAAAGCAGAACCAGTGACATGGGTGACTCCTAATTGGATTCTCTCTTATTTTGCCTCTCAGAACAAAATCTTCAAAACCCCTCCTCTGTCTTCGAATGTATCCTGACACATCCAAAAAACTCTGCGTAAGGGAAATTTAGCTAACTAATAAGGCCCACAAAGGAGTGAAATCTAAAGCTAATATTACCTGAGGCACCAAAGAGGATACATTTACCTTTATGATAAAGTATATTTGTTTTATGTATCTAGATACTTCACATCCACAGAATAAATGTATGTTGTATTATGTATGTCCGTATAAATATTTTATACACAATCTATATGTCAATAACTTCCTCATGCATATCTGTAATTCACACACACTGCTCTAAACTCCAGCCTCATATATTAAGCCTATTTGACAACTCCAACTGGGTATCTTATAAACATCTCAAATTTCATATGTCTAAAAAATAGTGCCTGTAACTCTCAAACCCTCCAACTTTTCCCCATGCGTTTTTCACACCCTCATGGGTAGTGTCAACATTTACCCAGTGCTCAAATCCTTCCTTTTCCTCATGACTCACATCTAATCCATCTCCAAGTCCTGTCAGTGTAACTACAAACATTCACCCCTCTCCATCTCCGCTGCAGTAATGAAATCCATCATCATCTCTTGCCTAAAGAATCAGAATATCTATTTATAATCCTGCCTACTTTGCCCTATCCATTTTCAATAAAATAAACCAAATGGTTCTGTTTTAAATATATACACAATTTATTTCCATTTTACTTAGAATAAAATATATTTTTTAAATACAGCCTACTAGGCTGTGCGTCATCTGGCCCAGTCTATATGTCACCACTCTGCTCCTTGAGCCCTGTGGTCCAGGCACGGTGGCTTTCTTTAACTTCTGAAATACACTAAAGTTTTTTTCTTCCTCAACATCATTACAAAGGTTCTTCTTTCTAACTGGAACACTCTTTCCCTCGAATGCCAGCTTCTCTGATTTCATGTCTAATCTCAAGTATCACCTCCTCCAAAAAGCTTCTGTTATCATGCTGCCTGAAGTAGTTTTCTCACGCTGCTACATTTCCAGATAGTCTCAATACTCCGCACTGCTATTCCCCTTCATAGCACCCAGCACCAATTTGTACTGTGCCTACTTGCCTGCTTGCTTTCCCTTTTTAATCCCTCCCCAATTAACCTACAAGCTCCACCAGGACTGGGACCTCCATCGCTATTTTGTTCACCGCTGGAAGCACAGTAAGTACAATGTGGTTACAGACTGAGTTGAGGCAGGTGTTGCAATGCTGGTGGATATGTGTTTTTAGAAAGTAATGACTCTTCTGTAAGATTTGCTTTCCACTGTACTTAATCCAGAGGTCTAGTCTTAGGTGGTAAAATTAACATGGAACTTTAGAGAGGGTCGCTGGCATGCTTTCTACTGGATTGTGTTTGCCATATGCCAAGTCTCCTATTCTCTTTACTTTCTATACTCTCGCTTCTCATTTGGTAAATAATTAGTTCCTCCTTTGCTGTTCAGCAGCTCAGTGGTGAGCTCCATCCGGCACTGCCAGTCAGTCTGGGCGTCCATGTCACTCTCCCCGCCCCCGCCCACCTATTTCACCTCCATCATTTTCCCCACCTGCTTTCAACATCCTAATCAAGAAATACCACTTATCTTCCCTTCTGTCTCTCTCCTTCTATAGATGGTTTACAGGACAGTTGATGCTATTTCAAAAAGCCAGAACAAGCTCCCATCTGCCATCTGTTACACCATCGTTTCTCCTTCATTAAAAATCTTTCTTAAATTTTAGGCTCATTTCAGAAAAAGTATGAGCTTGGAACAGAGTGAGATGCTTTACATTTATTTAGATTCATGTGTCCGTCAACATTCTATGTGTCTACCTGGGTTTACTTTATGAAAAATCAAGCCCAGAATGAAAAAGCTAAATCACGGCATTTGTGTACTTTAAATATATGTAACTATATTTCTATAGACGCACATTCTATCTGTGACATGCTGCAATGTTACAAAGTGATCGGAGACCAAAGGGATATGCTTCACTTCTACATAACGCCTAGAACACTCGAGATACACCATTAACACATACTTGCGTTAATATCACAAATAAACTAAAGTAAAAAAATCTTTATAAATATGTATGAAGAGCTGTAGCCTAGAAACTTTTCTTAAACATAACCACTGGTCTACCTCTGCATATTGACAAAAGAGCTGTGATGGTTAATTTTAGGTGTCAACATAACCGAACTAAGGGACAGTTAGAGAGCCGGTTAAGTGTTATTTCGGGGTGTTTCTGGGAGGAAAGTGGTGTATGAGACTGAGCAGGAAAAATCCTCCCTCAATGTAGGTGGGCACCATCCAATTGGCTGGGGGTCCAGACAGAACAAAAAGGCAGAGGATGAAAGGCTAATTCTTTCTCTCCCCTGGAGTTGCACTACCCTTCTTCTCCTGCCCTTGAACATCACAACCCCACATTCTCCAGCCTTTGGACTCTGGGACTTGTACCAACTGCCCCTGGGTTCTCAGGCCTCTGACTTCAGACTAAAAGTTACACCATCAGCCTCCTTGGTGCTGAGGCTTTCAGACTGGGACCGAGCCTCACTCCTGGCCTCCCGGGTCTCCAGTGCACAGAGGTCTATCATGAGATTCTTTTAGTATCCGTTGTGTGAGTTAATTCCTCTAATAAATTCCTCGTATTCAGTCTATTTACTAGTGGTTCTATCTGGACTACCCTGCCCACAATCATACAGTATTTTGAGGCCATCTTCTCAAAAGTAAAGAAACTGGACAGTTCTCCAGTGGGAGGACAATGTATTATTCATGCAGGTTGGAAGAAAAGAAGATTTCACCAAGTTTCTCTAATCCTTTGAGTCCTAAATCAAACACTTGATCCTAATAGCAGAAATCACTGGCTAAATCTAAGGACTATAATTTTTTAAAGTGAGAAATGACAACAGACAGTGGTAAGGGGAGTCGGCCAGACTGATTGCCCTGCACAGTCATCTGCCTCATGATGCAATTTTGGTCAATAACAGACTGCAGATACAGCAGTGACCTCCTAAGAAGTAGCATTATAATACCATATTTTTACTGTGCCTTTTCTAAGTTTAGATGTGGTTAGATGCACAAATGTTTCCATTGTGTTACAATTGCCTACAGCAGTCAGTGCGGTAACATGCTATGCAGATTTGTAGCCTATGAGCAATAGGCTATCTCATATAGCTAGTGTACTGTAGGCAACACCATCTGTGTCCCTGTAAGTACATTCTATGAGATTTGCAAAATGACAAAATTACCTAATAATGCCTTTCTCACAGCATATCCCTACTATGAAGCAATGACAACCATATTTGTAGAGGCTTAATGTTGATTTCCATATTTTAGGAGCAATTTGGAAAATTTTAAAAAGACCTTGGACAACTCAGGCCAACATGATGAATAGGCTTGATAATGAAGCCTATTAAGAAGGATAAAGAAATTGAGGTTATTTAATATCCTGAAATGAAGGTAATGGAATACAACTAATTGCAAAATCTGAATATTTTTATAAAAAGGATATTTCCCCCTTTTCCCCATGCCATAAGGGCAAAATAAGGCAGGAAAACCCATTTGAATTGTGATTGAGAAGAGATTGACACTAAAGATAAGAGAATTTTGTTGGTTGAAATTATAATATTCAAAATCAGGAAGGAAGGAGAAAAGACAAGAAGGGGGGAAGGAGAGAAGCAGGGGAGGAAGGACGAGTAGAAAGGAGAAAGGAAGGAAAGGAAAAATTAAGGAGGAAGAGGACAGCTATAGGGAGGTAACGGATACGGACTTTAGACCTGTGGGATGCATCTGCTGTTTGTGTGTGTGTCAGGGTTTGGGACAGAAAGGAGAACTACCGATTCCCCAATCCTCATGATTTACAGCCTCCATCCTGTCTAAAAGTGGGGATCTGAGCTCCCTGACACAATTCAAACTCCCAAGTATTTGACAGTGTGTGATGAGATTGGAGCCATTTTCTCAGAAGTCTTGTTGGCCAAGAAATATAACCCAATTATAGCATGTTGTTCTGATTCAGCTTCAGTCTCACTGGCTATCAGGATGTCATCTACATATTGTGAAATTGTTCCCTGGTCCAAATATATTTCTCTTAAAATCTCTAGCTAGAATTTCTCTAAAGATGGTCGAGTGTTTTAAAACCCTTAGGGAAGAACCGTCCAACAGTACTGGCGTTTGGCTTTAGATCTCACATCTTCCCATTCAAAAGAAAATTCTATGTAGTTCTTGGGATTCAGGAGCAAGGGAATGCAAGAGAAAGCATTGTTTTAGATCTATCATTTAAAAAACCAAGCAAAATGTAACCTACTTCAAAAAAATTACCCTGCTGAGAAGGAGAAAGGACCCCAATCAGGCACACAATGGGGAGACCATCCCCTCAAGCTTCCCAGGATTGTCCTCAGAAAAGAAATAAGTGCGGGACAGATGGCTGGAGGAGCCTTTGGGAATGAAATAAGAGTCCTAAGCTCATAGGGAGGAACTGGAGGGCTACAAAAGGGATTCTTGGAACAAGCTGGAGCCCTCAGGACCACAGGGGGGGGGGGGGAGCGGCTCTGCCCAACGGTCCCCTTTAGAGTATGAATTCCCTTCTGATGGCACAGCAGGGCTCTTGGGTTTGAATTCTTAGTCCCTGATCTTTTTGAAAACTTCTATCCTCAGTACCAGAATCTTGCATTCAATCTAGTCTGGCTTGTTTTGATAAAGGAGCATAAAAGGCTGAACATAAGGGATTTCAACCCATTTTCCCACACAAGGACAGACTAAATCTAATTGGAGGATAGTATCATACTTTACTGGTACATTAAGGGACCATATTTCCCCAGATTTTAGAGAGTACTAGGACCAAAGGATACTACAGAAAAATGCAATTTTTTTTCATAAACTTGTGACTATCTTCAGACCAATTTTGAAGAATACAACCCAAAAGGCTACATTCAGTGATTAAATTCTGGTTTCCCATGGCCACAAACAAATACCAACTCACATAACCTAACCATGTACTATCTACAGAAGGCAAACAAATGGACTGCAGTTCCACCAACTACTCCCAGGGAGTGCCAAAGAGAAGCAGAGAAGGTCCTAGTCTCTCAAGCAGCTGGGGCTTTATCAACCTAAAATTAAATGGAAGTCCCTGAGAATTCCACAAATTGAAGGAAGTGTTCTTTACCACACAGTACCTTTACTTCACAGTACCTACTCACCTGTGTACACACACGCCAAAACCCAAGCATTCATTCATTCTTCTGAGGCAATCTGAAACTGTTGACAGCTGAGACAGTGGAAGAAACCAAAACCAACCTCTCGCAGAAACCACAAGCAACAAATCCCTGTATAGACCAGCAAAATTTATTACTGAACCCATGAAGTGAATCTGGCCAAGGTTCAGTGGCTAGCCACACAGAAAGCCAAGTACTGAGATGAGGATTGCCAAGGAAGAAATGTAATTTATTACGATGACATCACCTGGGAAATAGAAGGAATGCTTCAAATCCATCTCCCTGACCAACTGAGGGTCATTATAAGGTTTTATAAGAAACTTATAAAACCTTATAGGTGGCCACATGTATTGGGGAAGGTTGTGTTGAAAGCAACAAGTGCAGGAGGCCTAATTCAGAAGTCACGGTTAGCAATGGATGGTGATTCTTGGTATTGGTACCCTGCAAAAAGTCTGCTATTTTGAGGTGATGAGTCAAAAGGTAAGAGTTAGTTAAACAGGAAAAAAAAAAGTTCTAGTCATTCAGTGCTACAGGCCTGGGAACTAGAAGCCTCGAAAGCTACAGGGAACATATATAATGGGGCGGGTGGGGCATCTCGTTGTGTTTGTTCACAGAGCTGATTACATTCTGAGAACTAGAAGTCTGAGACCAAAGTACTGTCAAGGTTGATTTCTTTTGAGGTCTGTGGGGGAAAATCTCTTCCAGGCCTCCTTCCTGGTTTCTGGTGGTTTGCGGTCTCTGGCATTCCTTGGCTTTCAGAAGCATTGTCTGATCTCTGCCCTCATCTTCACCCTGCATTCTCCCTGCGTGCAAATTTCCCCTATTCATAAGGACACTGTTTCATCGGGTCAGGGCCCACCTTATCAACCTCATCTTTACTTGATTATCTCCAAAAACCTTATTTCCATCCAAGATCACATTCTGAGGTGTTGGGGGTTATGACTTCCACATATATAAATCTAGAGGTGACACAGTTCAATCCATACCATCCAGAATGATATTGTGACAAGGGAGAAGAAAGCCTGAAGATTTGATAAGAAAGGTGGAGCAGACTAAGTCTAGAAACTTCTGGTAAAAGACAGATCAAAAGTAAAGCAGCCCAGTAAGGAATTCTAGCACCCAGGCCACGGGGGGGGGGGGGGAGGAAGCCTCACCAGGGATGAGGAGACCGTCCAAGAGGCACAAAGGGCTGGTGTTTAACTCTGAATATGATGGGGTTTTACATCGGACTGACCCTACTGTAGAGATAACTTTCCTCTTTCTTCAGGCTTTGCCGTTTAATTATTCCGTTTTTTTTTCTTAGTTCACTATATCACATTTTCTTCTCTTCAAAGAGAAGACATTCCTCTCTCTCATTGAGCAAAAAAAACAAAATATAATTCAAATGTTACCTGGTCCTTTCAACTGTCTCCTGACTCCACAGTCCCAGCAACGTTCGACAGCAAAGGCACTGTCACACCCACTAAACGGCTAGTCCTAGAACTGCATTAAAATAGAAGCGTCAATTTCACCTAAAAAATTGCTATCCTACTCTTCCCCAAAGCAAATCATTGGATTTAACAATTATTTTGCCTGGATGGACAGGTAATAGTTTATTTTTGTCCTGGTCCTGGTTTGGAACTGATGCTAAGAGCAATAACTTACCTACAACACAAGATTCTCTGTCATGTCCAAGACTTGGCTTTTCTTCAATTTATTAAAGGAGTCACATTACCTTTACCTTACATTGGTAATTTCCTTTTATCAGAATTCTGGCTAGTCTAATTGCTAGCTACACAGAAAGCCAAATACAAGTGTAAGTGCACAGTTCAACTCTGTGTATTCATGCTAGTGTTATAGGCTAACAGAATATATGTGCAATAAAAATAAGTGATAGTAATAGCAGAATTTCAGCAGTAAATTAATTCTGAGAACCAAAATTAAAATAGTAGCTTGACATTTGTAGGGGAGTAGCAAATAACTAATCATTGCTATTATTAATAAGGAAGAAAAGCATTCCATGAAAAAAAAATCAGTAGCACTTAATAGTAGGAGCCAAGGAAAGCTCTAAGCTGCATTATTCAAAATTTTTTTTTTCTTTGAGATGGAGCCTCAAGCTATCCCCCTGGGTAGAGTGCCATGGCATCACAGCTCATAGCAACTTCCAACTCCTGGGCTCAAGCGAGTCTCCTGCCTCTGCCTCCCAAGTAGCTGGGACTACAGGCGCCCGCCACAACGC
>CAUYQV010151256.1:0-11146 GCA_963574575.1 Galagoides demidoff | reverse complement strand
GAGCCTCAAGCTATCCCCCTGGGTAGAGTGCCATGGCATCACAGCTCATAGCAACCTCCAACTCCTGGGCTCAAGCAAGTCTCCTGCCTCCGCCTCCCAAGTAGCTGGGACCACAGGCACCGGCCACAACGCCCGGCCATTTTTTTGGTTGCAACCATCATTGTTGTTTGGCGGGCCCGGGCTGGGGATTCAAACCCGCCACCTTAGGTGTACGTGGCTGGTGCCTTAGCTGATTGAGCCACAGGTGCCGAGCCTACTTGATTATTTTTAAAGGATTTGCACACATACAGGGTTGACATAAAGTTCGTGTGCAGTTTACTATGTTAAACTAGTATAAATTTCACATGAACTTTATGTCTACCCTGTATTCCTAAAGTACTCTGGGAAATAAGCGGGATAGGTGTTATCCACCCAGTTTTTATTTGAGATGGAGCTGCAGCATGTTTAAATGTCCCTAATGTCCAAGTAGCCCAGGCAGTGGACACCCTTTTGCAGAGTTCTTTGCTACCAAGCAAGGTATAAGCCAGGAGTCAAACTCAGGATGCACAGTTCTTACAGCAGAACTCTTCCCACAACACTGAATTGTACAGGATTGTCGCCATGGCTAACCTTTCACATCTGCCAGTGGTTATTTAATCATTGGAATTATTTAATCATTGGAATAATTTGAGTAAGTAGGTGCTCATTCCCATTTTATAAATGAGGAAAGAGATGTAGGGAGGTTGAGCACCAACATGATACGGCTGAATACTTCTCCATGTTCATAATCACACACCAGGTGTCCAAATGCACATGTACCAATTCCAAAGGAGAGGCTATACGTGGTCAAAGTCATTGCTTCATGAAGCAGCCTGACAGGATGTTCCTGGCCTGGATTGGGGCCTGATGGTGCCCATGACTCTTGCAGGTGTCCCAGATGACCTGGCACTGGGCTTGGAGCTTAGTCGTCGTGAGCAGCAACAGTCAGTCACCTCCAGGTCTAGCGGTACTCAGATCCAGCAGACACCTGTTACACAGCCTTGTGACAATGACTTCTCTGAGGAGGATGAGGACCTGCAGCTTGCCATGGCCTACAGCCTGTCAGAGATGGAGGCAGCTGGGAAGAAACCAGCAGGTGGGCGGGAGGCGCAGCAACGACAGCAAGGGCGGCTCAAGGCCCAGAACCAAGATCTGGGCATGGGGGGTACCCATGAAGGTGCAAGGGGTGAGGCGGCCAAACACAGCCCATCCCCAGAGGAAAAGGCCTCCCGGTGCCTCATCCTCTGAACACCAGGCCCAGCCCAGGCCAATTTGGGTCATGACTGGAGTCTGGCTTACTGTTGGGAGAGCAGAGAAGAGCATGGCTGAGTTTCAGGAGCCTGTCTCCAACTCCATGCTCCCTCCACACGTTTCTCTCCCAGGCCCACCTGCACTCCAGTGTGGACTTGGGATTTGCCGTGCTCAGCCCGGGCCTGATAAGTCCCTGGGTGAAGGCCAGGGTGGGGCATCAGGGCAATGGAAGGGCCTGAGGAGCCAGGATGTACTTATTGGATGGGGCATTCCTGAAGGGTAATTGGTGGTTTGGCCTGGAACTTTTGTGCTCAGGTTTTTACCACCTGTGTTGCTGATGGTGTCAGGGAAGGAGGATTTGGCCTGGGTTCTCTTGAGCCTGAGTTGGCAGCTGCACTGGGGAGCAATGCAGGCTATCCTTGTCCAGCTGCAGACTCCCCCATTCTGGTTTCTGTGCAGTGTTAAGCTCTGACCATCTCTATTGCTTCCCTTCTGGTGTTGGTTCTCCTTCCTCCCACTCTTCTCTCTGCAACTGTCTGCCGGCTGCATCGCTTGCTTTCAGGGCCACTCATCTGGTTAGGACTCCCTCTTCCTTCCCTAAGAAGGCCTCAGTGTGGCAAGGAAGATGCTGGGGCCTATAGGGCCATGAGGTCTTCTGGGGAGGCTAGCTGGATGGGGTGGGAGCCTCTCAGCTGTCCAGATTCAGAGCTGGAGTCCATTCCTCCTCCCTTCTTCTTCCTCTTGCTGCCTCAGCCTGCCCCCAGCCTTGGGTCTAGGCAGAGGTGAAGCTGGCTAACTCTGGAGAGGTGGGATAGGGCCAGGGTGACCCAGGACGGAGGTCTAGGAGGGGTCTGTACCCCATATTACTTCCCCACCATGCCTCAGGGCTCAGGGAGAGGTCACACTGGCTAGCCCAGGTCTGCATGTTCGGCTATATCCTCCAAGGCTTGCTGCTGACCCTCTTTCCTATCACCCCACCCCCGCTCTCTCCCCAGATGTGTTCTGAGCTGGATGTCCCGGATCCAGAGTCGCTGCACAGTTCCAACAAGACAGTGCCCTCCCCCACGCGCTGGGAGGGCCCTCTCCATTCCTCTCCCTCACCCATACTGAGTGTAGAGCCCCGGGGCCTGGGTGGTGGGTGGCGGCTGGTGGCCGGTGGGAGGCGACATAGTCCTTGTCTGTGCACACTTCCCTAAATGGTTAGCTGTGGTGCTTGGGGACTACAAATCCCAGAATGCAGTGCACCTGGCCTCATTTCTGATAGGTCACAGTTGGGAAGTGGTATGTGTTGTGGTGCTGTGCATCTTGGGACATGTAGTTCCAGTCCAGGTCAGTCTCTTACTGCCAGGCAGGGCGATCTTGTCTTTTCATTTGTCCCTGGAGGCATGGCGAGAATGTGGATGATGGGGGGATGATCAGAGAATTGTCATTCCCCTGACACGTTTGCTAGCCCCAGGGTTAGAGTGGTCAGATCAAAGCCCTGCAGCATCTGGGTGAGGTTCTTTTCCTGTGGGCAGCCTGGGGTTTGAGGAACCGGCCAGAGCTAGTCTGACTAAGCAGGATGAGGCCCCAGAAGTCTGAATGGTGTGGGCAGGCAGAGAGCCTGGAAGGGAAGAGTGCCCTCGTGGGATGTGTGTGTGGGTGTGTGGCTGGGACTGGCATGTGATGGGAGCTCGGGGCATGCTGCTGCTTGTATGGCTTTCTTTGGCCTCTGACCCTGCTGCCCATTCTTTCTCTCCATTAT
The DNA here is from genome assembly GCA_963574575.1 of Galagoides demidoff. NCBI lineage: Eukaryota > Metazoa > Chordata > Mammalia > Primates > Galagidae > Galagoides > Galagoides demidoff. Next base: position 8,133 of record CAUYQV010151256.1, on the reverse strand, counting down.
CACAGATGAGCTGCCTCTCCTCCTCCCTGCCTGGGGAGCCCAGTGGCCAGGGAGGGAGTAGTGGAATCAGCCCTGTAACACTGAGCCTCAGAGACCTATCAAAGCCAGCAGGGCTGAGCTCAGACTGAGGGAAACACTGGAAGTCAATAAAGCTGAGTTTTGAGAGCTCAGTCGTACACTGTGTTCTTGTGCTGCTATTTTCCAGGGTGGCCCAGGAGGGGCCCTGTGAGACCAATGGGTGACACTTCAGGCCTCATTACCTCCCTTTATGCCAAAAGGAGGTACAGACCTTGTCAGTTGATAGCAGAAGTCCTCTTTTGATCAAGTCAGCCTCCCCAAGTATGTTATAGAACTGTAACAACAGCTTATTTTCTTTGTCTTCGCCTCTTGGGGGCCTACACCAGATTTCCCTGGCAGCCAATGTTTGCCTGACATGGAGCCCTACCACCCAGTAGTCCACAGCACAACTAGTAGTCCACAAAATTGATGGAAAGCATGAGGACTACAGAAAGCTGATACCACATGGCTAAACTTTAAACCAAATGTACCCCCAAGGCCCTTGGACTAAGCCCCTTGGCAGGTTTCCTTATTTCATAGCCTAAGCCTTGGGCCAGGGCCACATGGCAGGTCTTCTCCATTGCCTGAATTAGGTCAGTCCCTAATTCATCAGGGGCCAGAGTGGAAAAAGGCAGATACTGCTCTGCTGTCTCCAGCCACAGGCAATCACCTTCCCTGTCCTCTCATGGCCTCTTTCCCCCTCCAGTTCAGGCCTATAGTGTATTCTTTTCAAAGTCCTGAAGCAGCCTTCCCTGGAAGAGGAATTTCAAACCTCCATCCTGAAAGGGAGTCTGCTCAAGTTTGCAGGATGATTAGACCAGAGGAGGATCTGTGGTCTGCTCGCTGGTCCCTTTACTCCCTGCTCAGGGCAGATGGTGTGGCACTACTTTTTGTTTGAGGAGACTGGGCTTCAGCACGGTTAAGTGGCCCTAACTACCAAGAAGCCCTGGGTACAAGGCTCCTTTCACCTTGTCTCTCTTTCCACCTTCGTCCAAGGGTACCTCTGGCAGGTAGGAGCACCTTTAGGCAGGTTCTGGGAGTGGGGGCATAGCAAAGGGAAAGTGTCCCCAGGTGAGCACCTGTCTGGCATCTCATAGGCCTGGCTTAGAGTCACTATCAGAATTTTGCTGTAAAAACAAAAATGCCTAAGGTGTGGCAGGAGCTTTGTCAGTGTCAGCACCACCTCTTTCAGTCCTGACCTCAGTCTTGCACAACTCTGCACAAATGTGTTATTCCTGAGGTGAAGGCCAAAAAGCAGCTGCCTAAGAACCATGAGGAGAGGCAATAGCAAAGTTAAGCTGTCTGTGTTCGAATTCTAACCCCACCACTTACAAGTCGTGCGATTCTGGGTAAGCTCTGTGCTTTGGTCTCTTCATCTGTAAAATGGAGCTAATCATTGGTAGTATTGTGAAGAGTACACAAGCTAATATACATAAAGTATCTTAGACACTGCCTGCACAATGTAAAGAAGGGCTGCCTCACTGCAGTTAGCTCCTGTTCAAACCAGGAGGGCCTGGTGCCCTCCCACCCTACTCTCTATACCTCCCTGGAGATGAAGCAGGGCCAGGGCTGGGGCTGGATGGAGTCTGGAAGCAGAGCAGAAAGAACCATGTGGGAGTCTGGGTTGCAGTTGCACAGACAACACACTAACTTTATTCACATTGATACAAAAGTAGATTTTTCTAGAAATATTCTCTAGTGCCAGAAGGAGAGGGTGAGCAACATGTGGTGGGAAGGCAGCAGGAAAAGGCCTGAGTGTGGGGGCAGGGGTAGCAGAGTGCAAAAGTGGAGGTCAAGGAGGCAAGCTGGGCAGCAGGAGCTGTAAGGCAGGAGGAGCTGGGGCTGGCCACTCTGCCCTGTCCATCCATACTGGGGTGTGGGGGAGTCCACACAGACATGTTGGGGGTATTCCAAGCCACAGAAGCTGGGCCAGGGAACTTAGGCAGGAGAAGGCCCTGGGTAGAATTGCCCTGCTGCCCTCGTCCTCTCCTTTCCTGCCAGCTGCGCCATGGGATGCCCCAGACTGTGCATGTGAGAGGCTGGGCTTCCTTCCACACTCCTCTTGGAAGGGCTGGGATTGCCCAAGAGAGCCAGCGTGACAAGTGGAGGAGCAAGGAGTAGGCACAGAGACAAATGCTCATACAGGCAAAGAGGGAACAGAGGCCAGGCTGCCCACCAAGGGGCCCCAGGGGTCTCACTGGGGCAGGGCCTTGAGGATGGCATTCACCTCCTCTGCAACAGCTGTCAGGGCAAATTCAAACTGGTCCTAGAGAAGGACAGTAGCAAGAGGTCATAGAGAAGCCTGGCCTCTGCTTTGGCCCCAAGGGAGGATTGGGGAATGCTGGGCAGGTCCCTTGGGAGAAGGGGGAGTCCTCCTGGAGTAGGGAGGGGCAGGTGGGAGAGACAGGCTGCTGCTGGTTTCCATGGAGTTACCAAGAATTGGGTGCTAGAGGAGAGTGGCAGCTAGGGTCAGGGCAAGGAGGTATGGTCACCTTAGAGCGGACGAGGCCAGGCCGCTGGTCCCGGACATGTTCCAGCGTGGCGGCAATGTCAATCTCCTTCACTCCTGGAGATTGGGTGGGGAGGGGGCACAGTGTTGCTCAGAGGGGGCCCAGAGAGGATAGGACCCAGGAAGCCTGGAGCACCCTATGGTGGGATTGGCTAAACCCTGGAGGAGAAACACCCTGCTCCTCTGTGAGCTCCTGGGGCCCTGGGTGCTGGGGAGACTCTGAAAAGGGCTTGGGGGCTATAGGCATCATGGGCACACGCCTTACCTTTTGCCATGCGGTTCAGTACCATGTCGATTAGGATATAAGTCCCAGTCCTCCCTGCACCATCACTGAAATGGAAGTTAATGACAGGTTTAGCTTGAGACCCAGCAGAAAGGGGAGAGTAGATATGGAGGTTCAGGTGGGGAGGAGGACACTGGTTGGTTCAGGAAGGGTGTAAATGAGCCAAGGATGAGGGAAAGGTCATTGCACCTGGGTCCTGGGATGTGGGTGTTGAGTGGGGAGCCTGTGACTTGTGGGTGTCACTTAGGTAATGTGACAACCAAAAAGGAGAGCCGTGGCTCAGCCTTGCAATGGAGACAGCAGGAGGGAGTGGGGGCAGGCCTCTCCAGCTGGTGACCAGGGTTTTGTTCAGATAACCTTTTATGCAAAGGGCCAGACAATAAATAGTTTTGAAATCGTGGACCATGTATGGTTTCTGTCACACATTCTTTTTTCTGCAACTATTTAAATATACACCATTATAAAAAAAAAAGAAAAAAACAGGTGGTGTGCCAGATTTGGCCCATGGGCTGTGCAGTATGCTGGCATCAAGGGCACAGGCAGACAGTGCGCATGGGCGATGCACATGGGGACCAGAGAGGGGCAAGAATCAAGAGGCCCAAACCCAGGGCCCTCTGGCCTGAGATGTCCCCTTCTGGCTCCACCCACCTGCAGTGCACGATGATGGGGCAGGAGCGTCCCCGGTAGCACTTGTTCACCTTCCTGCAACAAGAAACAGGTGTGAGGACCAGTGGGCACAGTCAGGGAGGGAAAGGGGAGCCGAAATACACCATGGGCCTCTCTTTCTTCCTGTCTCCCCAGCTGCCCAGGGCAGGAGGGAAAAGGGCCCGAGAAAGGAGTCAGAGCTGGAGGCAAAGAACCAGACCTGATGTGGGTGGCACTGGGCTTGCCTTGTCACTGATGAGCTGTGTGCCCAAGCTATGCACCTGGAACTGATTTAACCTCTTTGAGCCTGTTTTCTTACCTCTAAAAGGTGGGTAATAATAATAGAAACTTTCTCCTTAGGGTTCTTACAATGGTCACATGAGATAATCCATATAAAGGACTAAGTGAAAGGTCTGGAACATAGTAGGTGCTCAATAAATAGTAGCTACTATTAATTATAATATGAAAGAGTATTAACAGCTGCCTCTACCAGAAGTCCAAGGGGGTAGGTTTTCCAGCATGTCAGTCTTGTCACATCCCTGCTCTGCCCCTCTGCCATCCTCTACAACCACCCTGGCTATTTTCTTCTCTAGTCAAGCCCCTCGTGGCCCTCACCCCCTGTGATGTCAGTTCTCCCTGGGCACAGATCCTTTGGCCAGGAAAGGACAACCCCTCAACTCTGAATATTGTGCTATTTGTGGAGCAGCCTCACGTCAGCATTCTGTAGCTGATTTATATTCCAACGTGGGGTCCACTTGGACCTCAGACCCTTCCCTGCTGCCTCTGACCACAGCTCAGCAAGGAGCAGAGCGTTTCTCCTCTCAGTGGCTTTTGTTCCTTATGTTCTGCTTTAAGAGTTACCTGCAGATTCCTGTTACCCTCTCCGGGCCAGGACTTGGGAAGACCTTCTTAAAGATTATCAGATTGATTCAGGGAAAGCTTAGAATTTAGCAGTCCTCAGTTAAGGGGATAGGTGACTTTGGATGGTTTTCCAAGTGATCACATGGTTTTCTAGCACATTGGCTGGTACGTCAGAGGGCTAGCTTTGAACAGTAGTCACAACAGTGGTTTCCAAACTCATTTAATAATAATGGCAATAGATAGTATCTAGAATTAACTGAGTCCTTGTTATGAACCAGGCACTTAAACTACTTACATACTATGCTCTGTTAAATCTTGTAACAACCCTCTGTGTGTCATCATCCTCATATCACAGGTAAGGAAGCAGAGGGAGGTCAAAAAACCTCAGGGTCACTTTCTCAGACTTCTTTTGTTAATTTGCCTTCCCTCTGGTGGACCTTCATCAAACTGCATATATTAAGCAACAATTAATTTGTTCTGTAGGTCTAATGCCTACTAAAGTTACATAACTCAGGCTAAAGCAAAGAAACCTTTTCGCTTACCTGTGTAGCCTTAAAACTGATCCATGCACTAGTTCTATCAGGATTTTTTTTTTTTTTTTGAGACAGAGTATCACTTTGCTGCCCTTGGTAGAGTGCCATGGCATCAGCTCACAGCAACCTTTAACTCTTGGGCTTAAGCACTTCTCTTGCCTCAGCCTCCCAAGAAGCTGATACTATAGGCACCCACTACAATGCCTGGCTATTTTTAGAGGCAGGGCCTCGCTCTGGCTCAGGCTGGTCTTGAACCTGTGAGCTCAAGCAATCCACCCACCTCGGCCTCCCAGAGTGCTGGGATTACAGGCATGAGGCACCACACCCCGCCTCTATCAGGATTTTTTTAATAGAAAAAAGGAAGTAGCTCCACTACCCTGGCATTGCTTTCAAGATGCCTGTGTCTCAGGCCCCAGGGACCCTACTTAGAAAGCAGTGTCTTGAGGTTCAGAAACTATACTCAGATCCCTAACCCCAGCTCTGCTCCTCTGCCTAGCACCTATAGACCTCAGGCCAGCCTGGCAAGGGACAGAGGAGCAGAAGGTTGCAGTGTGGGTGGGGCCTCTGCCTCTGCCTGTGGTGGCAGACTTCCCAGCCACCTCTCTGGGGGAGGGAAAGGCTGGGGATGTTGAAGACCCAGCCTGGTGTGAGAATCAGTGTTACAACAGGGTAAGCTTCCTGTCTCAGCCCCCACCTGCTCCACTGAGTCCTTTGGAGATCCTCTGCGCACTCCGTTTGACCATCTTTACCTCTTCCCTGTGCCCTTCCCCCCAGCTCAGGGTGGTTCCCAGCCCCATTGTCCTGTCTGTCCATGCAGCAGCCACACCTGCCAATGATCACTTTTGTGACTATGCAACTGGAGTGAGAATACTAGCTGCAGATCACAAAAATGACACTGGCAGCTGCGAGGGAGAGAGAGAAAGAGGGAAGAAGGGAGAGGGAAGGACAGGGAGAGGAAGAGAAAGAGTGGCAGAAACAAAAAGAGACAGGGAGAGAGGTGGAGAAAAATAGGGAAATGAGGAAAGAAGAGACAGAACAACTAAGAGATGCCAGGAGGAAGAAATGGAGATAGAGGGAAAAGAGTCAGACAGAGACGTGGGGGAGAGAGGAGGAAAGGAGAAAGAATGTAACTCAGAGAGATACAAATAGGAGTAAAGAGACAGGGAGAGGGATAAAGAGAAGATGGTAGGAGGGGGAGATGGAGGGAACAAGAAGAATTGAGCATAGTGCAGGTGGGAGGAGGGAGGAAACAGGAAGGGGGGGCAAGGAGAGGGAGTGAACAGGGAAGTAGGGGAGCTTGGAAAAATGGGGGCTCTTCTTGAGGGACTCAGGTAGAGAAGCCAGACACAGAGAGGCAGGGAAGAGAGCGCGTGAGCGGGAGAGCAGAGCAGGAGTGAGACCAGGCACGAAGCTGGCTCTCGCAGGTGGGGAGGCGTGGAGGGTGGGCACGGGCAGACAGAGTACCTGTCCTGGTTTGGGGGCAGGAGGGTGGGAGCTGGAAGGCTCACACCAGGGGGCCCAGGAGGAGCCGGTGGGGTTAGGGGATCGTGGGGTGCCGCGGTTCCCCGCCCCCTGCTCCGGTGCTGCTCTCTGAGGAGGCTCCTGGGAGGCTGTCCCAGGGCCTTCCCACGCTGTGCCCCTCCAGCTGGTGGGGGCGCCCGCGCTCACCTGCGGAAGTCCAGCAGGGGGCGGGTGGAGGCCGGGGTGCCCTCTGCCGGCCAGCTGAGGAAGTGGAACTGCGTGAGCGTGCGCGTCTCTTGCGTCTGCACGTTCTTCAGGTAGAAGCTGCGCACCAGGAAGTCCTCGCACCAGATGTGCTCCGACACCAGGTTCACCTGCCGAGGGGGCCAGGCCTGAGGCGGAGGGGAGTCCCTGCCTCCACGTCTGCGAGCACTCTCCTCGCGACTTTCTCGGCCTTTCCAGCACCCCCCAGCCTTCCAGGTGGGCTCAAATTCCAAGTCCTTCAGGAGGGGTACCCACCCGGTCTCCCTAACGGTCCCAGCTGTCTCCAAGAGAAAAACCTGGCCGGCTTTCATTTATCTACTGCTCAGGACTACCACTGGCATTCCCACCTAGACACAACTGTTGCAGTGAGCTGTTTGAGGTCAAGAGTTTTTCTTCTTCTCATAGGGTCTACCCCAAGTGTGTGTCTCTGCTACACGTAACATAAACATTGATGAAATTCTTTTTTCTTTTCTTTTGATGAAATTCTATAATAGATTTTTTTCATTAATCATGAGCAGGGCCAATAAACGCCTTTTTAAAAAGACTATTGAACCCTCACTTGGTGATGAAAAATACTATCCAGGCTCATCTGGGGATAAACTTCAGGTGTGTTCTTAAGGTCTCTGATCCTACAGGGGAATCACCTCCCATTTGTCTAATCTCTTTCTCCTTTCCTCACTTTGCATCTTCCCAGGTCCTCCCTACTTATCCTCTCTCCAAATGAAAAAGTTTGTTTCTATATTTATTTACGGCAAGATTTCACTGTCACCCAGCCTGGAGTGCCATGGCCCAATGGCTCACTGCTGCATGCAACTCCTGACCTCTGCTGATCCTCCAGCCTCAGCCTCCTGAGTAGCTAGGACTGCAGACATGCACACCATGCATGGCTAGTTTATTATTATTAGTAGTAGTAGTAGTAGCAGTAGAGATAGAGTCTTATTATGTTGCCCGGGCTGGTCTCAAACTCCTGGGCTCAAGCAATACTCTTGATTTGGCCTCCCAAAGTGCTGGGGATTACAGGCATAAGCCACCATGCCAGGGCGCTTTCTGTTTTATCTAAGCAACAGATGTGACTAGTGGTATTTCTTTTTTGGTTTTAGTCACCAAGAAACTAAGTTAGGCTCAATTAAAATAGTTCTTAAATTTTAGTCTTTAAGTTTACTTATTTCCCTTGTCTCATACCCTTTTGCTCTTAGCTTCTTACATCACTTTTGGTGATTTTATAGTTTTATTTCTGTACCTTTATTATAAGCACCTACAAATGCTTTTTGACCCTAGATAGGACGTACTTATATGTATATGCAAGTGAATTTATGTGTGTTTATGTACATACATTCATATATGTTTTATTTTTTAAATTTTTTAAATTTTTCTGAGGCAGGCTCGGCACCTGTGGCTCAATCGGCTAAGGCACCAGCCACGTACACCTAAGGTGGCGGGTTCGAATCCCCAGCCCGGGCCCGCCAAACAACAATGATGGCTGCAACCAAAAAATGGCCGGGCGTTGTGGCAGGCGCCTG
>CAUYQV010151255.1:0-20016 GCA_963574575.1 Galagoides demidoff | reverse complement strand
TTTTACACACCCCACATACACATGATTTGTAGACTCAAGTTAATATTTACTAAATAGGTGCCCACTTCTTAAAATTGAAAATCTGGAATTTCTAGCTTCTCTTTGTTAAGCTGGTTAGTTTTACTTACAGAAAATATGCACTTTGTTACTGTTGTTCTTGGTGAATTTGGCTGAAATTAAAAAGTTACTGAAAGAGCATTTTCAAAAATTACCCTGTCTTATTTTGAACAAATCACTAAGTGGATAAAAAGACTACAATACAAACATTATAAAAACAGATAAACCAATAAGGTAAAATGACAAGTGGATGGGACAGGAAACACAAACAGAATTCAACAGGCAAAAATTAGTCAGATGCAGAGTCACATTTAACTCTTTCACTCACTTACTTATACAAAACTTAAAACCTATAAAAGACACACAAACCAGAACTAGCACAATTGACTGCAGTAACCCAAAACAACCCAATAGGAGACTGCAATTTTCCAGAACAGGACTAACCTGCAAATCCAAACAGTCTAAAAAGACTGCTAATACCAAAATAGTCTAATAAGGAGTTGCAAACATGACAGCACAAAAACAAACAACCCAGGGAGACGGGAGACGGGGGACAGCTCTCCCATCTCAGGAACAGGCATCTCAGGCTGCATCTAGCCTAGCCTATTGTTCCCCCAGAGTCTCTAGAGACCCAGACAGACTTACTTAAGGCGCCATAATTAAATCACCAAAATGGAAAATTTGGAAACCTATGTCCCGAGGTTTTTTACACAGCTGAACGCTCCGGGGTGGAAGGACATCTTCTCTGAGGCCTTCCCCTGGAGCTGTCAGTGGTAATGGGTCCAGGCAGGGGTCCAAGGATGAGGATCTTGCTGGGACCCACCAGATGAAGTAGACTAAAAACCTGGAAAAATAAACTTGGACCCACTCTGATGTAAAAAAATTGGTGATTTATTCACACCTGCACAGGGGACCATTGTCCTAAGACAAGCAGCCCCGAAGTGCAGGGGGGTTTATCTTTTATACCTTTTTCTGTGTATAAGGAATGTTGCCGTTGGCAGGGTGCTGTCGGCAGGCTTACAGTTTGAGTTTACAGTTTAGGTATCAATGGTTACAGCTTGGGTGGCAGTGGTTACGGTAGCAATGGTTACAATTCAGATAGCAATAGTTACAGTTTGGGTAACAATGATTACAGTTTGGGTTCTTGTTCTGAAGTCTGTTCCTGGCAATCCTAGGGGTGAGGAGGGGGCCTGGGAATGGGTTGAGAGGCACATTCTCTGCCACCCTGGGCAGAGAGAACCTACCACCTCCAGCATATGGGGCCAGTGCCCTACTCCTTTGAGCCACAGGCACCTCCTGTTTCACTGTTTTTATAATAACTATCTATGGAATGCAAGCATAGTTTTCCAGTGCTAATTTTTACATGGGATTCATTTTCCTGTACATTTTGGAGGGAGGAGTGGGTCAGGAGACACTTTATAACTTTAGAACTCTAAAGTTCTCTTTTCTGTGGCTTTTGTAAAGTGTAAAAAGTCAGGTACTTAAGAATTCTGAGATGTCGTGGTTCTTTTCTGTCTCTCTACTTTTACCTGGATTTCTTTGTCTTCTGCTCCTCCGCTTTGTCCTGCTCAATTTCTTTCTTTCTTTCTTTTTTTTTTTTGAGACAGAGCCTCAAGCTGTCCTCCTGGGTAGAGTGCTGTGGCATCACAGCTCACAGCAACCTCCAACTCCTGGGCTCAAGCAAATCTCCTGCCTCAGCCTCCCAAGTAGCTGGGACCATAGGCGCCTGCCACAAGGCCTGGCTATTTTTTGGTTGCAGCCATCATTGTTGTTTGGTGGGCCCGGGCTGGATTCGAACCCGCCACCTTGGGTGTACATGGCTGGCGCCTTAGCCACTTGAGCCACAGGCGCCGTGTCCTGCTCAATTTCAACTCTGTTCCTCCTATATCTCCTCAGTGTGAGAAATAACAGAGGAAGGGCGAGTGTGGGATGTTGCCTGGCTAGTTTTGAGTGTTCACAGGGCAGGGTGCCTTCACCCCCTTCAGAACCTCCTGGTATTCACATGCAAATGATGGGGAAGAAACTCTCCTGTATCAACTGCTGTTGTCAAGTTGACTTAACTGCTCAGTAATGAATATGTGCTGCTATTTTGGGGAGTTCTTGTGCCTCAGCCGGTCAGAAACTCCACCACTCCCCTCCCCTTCCTTACGCACAGGTGCTGACACCAGGCAGCAGAATAGCAATGATTTGTCTTCACAAAGTCTTACTTGGCTGCATTTTGGGGTATCTTGTCATCTGGTTTTGCTATAGACGTTGTGGAAATTTGATTTTGTCAGGGGCTGGAGGTCCCAGCTCCCCGAACCCAGCCGACCTGGTCTGATTACTTGGCGGAGCTACCAAGTTCAACTGAGGCACGGAGGTAACTGAAAGCCAACGAGAATGGAAACTGGAAAGAACACAGGCCGTGTGGGTAGAGAGCAAAGTAACCTGCACGGGTCTCGGCGTAACAAAGAGAAACTTTAGCGCCTGTGGCTCAATCGGCTAAGGCGCCAGCCACATACACCTAAGGTGGCGGGTTCGAATCCCCAGCCCGGACGCGCCAAACAACAATGATGGCTGCAACCAAAAAATGGCCGGGCGTTGTGGCGGGCGCCTGTGGTCCCAGCTGCTTGGGAGGCTGAGGCAGGAGACTCGCTTGAGCCCAGGAGTTGGAGGTTGCTGTGAGCTGTGATGCCAAGGCACTCTACCCAGGGCGATAGCTTGAGGCTCTGTCTCAAAAAAAAAAAAGAAGAACAAAGAGAAAGTTTAGAGCCCTTCTAAAGAGAGGCGGGTCCCTCTCATGATCAGAAAAGGTGAGAAATGTAAATGCAAAGGCCTGGAGGGGTGGGTGGCGCCTGTCGCTCAGTGGGTAGGGTAAAAGGTCAAGTGTCGAAAAGTCAAGTCCTTATGAATTCTGAGATGTCCTGGTTCTTTCCCCTCTCTCTCCTTTTACCTGGATTTCTTCGTCTTTTGCTCCTCTGCTTCTGTCCTGCTCAATTTCAACTCTGTTCCTCCTGTATCTCCTCAGTGTGAGAAATAACAGGGAAGGGCGAGTGTGGGACGTTGACCAGTGAGGCTGGCAGGTTCCAACCTGGTTCAGGCCAGCTAAACAACAGTGACAATTGCAAGCAAAAAACAGCTGGCTGTTGGGGCAGGCACCTATAGTCCCAGTTACTCTGGAGGCTGAGGCAAGAGAATCACTTAAGCCCAGGAGTTGGAGGTTTCTGTGAGCTGTGATGCCATGGTACTCTACTCAGGGTGACACGGTGAGACTCTGTCTCAAAAAAAAAAAAAAAAAAAAGAAAAAAGAAAAGAAAAAACTCCTGCCAGGGTATAAATACTTTCTTTCTCCCCATTGGACATTGGTTGCAAGTCTTTCACTGGCCTCTCTGCACCCCCAGGCACTATTGCCCTTCCCTATTGGTCACTGATTGTTATCTCTTTCGGTGGGTCATTGGTGACCCAGGTTACTCATCCCCACATTCTTAGAGTCCCTCCAGCCTCCTCGGTTCAGCAGTCCACGTTCTCCTTCCACCACCTTTCAGCCCCTTTCTTTGTGTCCCTTCTCAGATTTTGCTATCCTAATGGCTCCATTTGTTTTTACAGAAGGGTCTTCAAAAACTACTACCCCACAGTGGCCATCCTTCCGTGCCTGCAAGATGCTATGAACGAATGGGCTTTAGGCGCAGGCTGACCAAGAAGGGCAGAGGAAGTGGGGAAGGTGTGGTTTGGAGGTCAAGGAAGGTCACCCAGGGGAGGTAACTTCTGTCTGCTCTGAGCCTGAAAGGAGTCAGATAAGCAAATAAAGTCAAGCAAGGAAGACAGTGTTATGCCCGAAATTCCCCAAGTGGCCCCAAGAGACAGTCCAAGACACACTCCGATGTAAAAGCACGAGGTGAGTTTTATTCAGGCCCGGGCCAAGCCCGAGTCTGGACTCTCCTGGTGTACACACCGAGGAAGAGCCTCGAACCCGGGGTGGAGGAAGTTTTTATGGGGTACAGAAAGCAAGAAGAGAAGAAGGGTATGAGTACACTTTCGATTGGTGGTTGGTGATTTCATTAGTACAGAGAGGACTTGGATTGGTACAGGTAGAAGGGTGATGGATTTTCTAACCAGGGGCCTGAGGTGGTGCCGCCTGATTGGGTAGTTGAAGGGGGACACCTGAATTTCAAGGAAATGGAAACCTATTGCCTATTAGGGCAGCCGTTCAAGGAAACTGATACTTACTGCCTATTATGGCAGCTGTCTGCCTAAGGTGGCAGTCGGGGACTTATTGCCTGATATGGTAACTTGTTGCCTGAGCTGGCCTACTCAGTGGCTCAGTAATTTGTGCAGCCAGGGATGGAGGAAGCAGCAGGGAGTGGCCCTGCGGGTTTACCTGGTGGTTGGGGTGGAGGGAGGTGGAGGGGCTAGGAACAGAGCTTATGTAGTAAATGACAAAATGGTGCTGGTCTGGCCCTTTCAACAGCATGTGTGCCTGAGTGTGTGTGTGTGTGCGCGGGGTCAGGTGGGTGAAGGCGGAGAGGTGGCAGGAGAGAGGAGAGGCGCCGCAGTCGCGGGCGGTGTGTGGTGGGTCTGGGCAGCGGGGCCTCCCATCGCGGCAGCCTCGTTTTACTGCCCGGGCAGCCTTGTTTTCTAGGATGAATTGGTTTTTATGTATTGCTAGTCCGCACCTTTCCCGTCCCTGTGCAGTTCTCATTATTCATCGCTATTTAGAATCCTCTCAGTTTGGAGCCATCTGTGAAGTTAATTTCAGTACTGTTTACTCTTTTCTCCCAAATCATTAATGAAGATAAAACATTCAATGGCTTCGAGCTTTACAGCCATTTCTGGGAAATTCCACGGAGGCCCTTCGCTCTAGTTCCAGGTAAATCATCCTTAACTCAAACGTGTTACCAGCCCTGGCCGGTCCTTCCTGAGGTTCCCTGTTCCTTTGAATTCACTTTTTCACAAAGACTTTTGTCAGGTAGCTCAGCTTTAGTCTTCAAGAAGAAAACCATCAAAAAGGGTTTAATCTCAACTAGTCATCAAAGGGATGCAAATTAGGGCATTACTGAAGAGTTTGTGTTTCTGCTGATAGAATTTGTAAACATTTTTAAAAGTTAGCACCCGGGCTGGCGCAGTGTGCTGAAATTAGCATTCCTAACTGCTCCTAGAAATCAATAAGACAATTTAGCATCAAGACCCTTAAGGTGGTTCCTCTGCTTTTGCAAGTATGGAGAATTTATCTGGAGAAAATAATTCTAGAAGAGAGACGGAAAACATGAAAACGATATTTACCTTCACTGTACTAGAGAACAACCCAAATCTACCAGCTATAGAATTATTAAATAAATTAAAGTGCATCAGTGAAAAATGATGAGCACACAGAAGAATCTCAACCATGGGTCAACGCTGTTATTATTGTTGTTAGTAACTTTGTTGCTGTTTTTATTCTTTGACCCTACAAGCATGTTGGTTTTTTGCCCCATGGCACTGTGACTGTAACTCTAGTTTACTAAGGAGAGTATATATTTGTTTCCTAAAATAATCATCAGCAAATGACATTAGACCGATAGTTGTAAGAGAGGGCTAGAATGTGGCTTACTGTGGATAAGAACTTTGCAGGATTAATAGTCAGAACTCTTCAAAGATGAAATAATGGATGAATCTTTGTAGCAAAATGTGATTTATCATATCCCCAAATTGGAATCGACCCATCTGTCTGCCTAATCTGATGGTTAGACAAGCAAAACGTAGCATCTCCATGAAATGGAATATTACTTGGCCATAAAAGGGTGTTCAGGGGGTGCCCAGATTACAGACAAAATATATTCCTAAGGATGTCTTAGGTTGGATTCGTATGTAATCAGATCCCTGATGAACATGTATATGTGGTAATAATAATTACAATAAGGATAACAGGACTCTACTGGCTCGTATGTGGTAAAAATAACACAGTGTAATATACTATAATCATAATAGAAATATCTCTGTATTATAAAAATAAGGTACAGAAACTATTCTGCTCTTTCTTTTAATTTAACAAACACACCATACAAACACACTCACACAAGAAGTTTAGATAGGAGATAGGAGAAATCTCACGAAAGAATATGAAAGGTTATCACTTGTCTAATTTGTATCCATGTCATGCTTACCTGGAAGGGGCATTTCTGAGGCCAGACAGGAGGCTGACGGTATGCGGAAGGTGATGATGGAGATGGTGCTGCAGAGGATGGAGTTGGTGCTGGCAAATTGGGGTTTGAATCTGCTGCTGAAAGAGGGGAGGTTACTGCTGAAGTTAGTTTCTTAAAAAAGGGTCCTATGGTTCTCTGCACAGCCTGTATCTTTTTATTTTCAAATGGCCTTGCAGCAGCCGATGCTCTCACACACCACGGCCGTAAACCTTTGTAAAACTCTTGATGTTAAGATCTTGGCCCTCAAGCTTAGCAAATCCTGCTTCAGTGAGATGAAAGGCTTTGGCTCTTTCTTCTGCCCTCAACTTCCTTGGCTCTGGAGCTTCTGGTTCTTTGTGTTCTTGACTTTTCTAGAAGCTGCTCCCGGTCCACCTGTGGGACTCACTGCTACTGTAAGATGCTACGTCTGCAAACCGCTCCCTCTGTGCGGGTTTGTTTGTGTGCGGAAGAGACTAGTTCTTGAATTTTCAATGTAATTATTGAGGTATGAACTATCCTTAGGAGGAGGCTTCAGAGTATGGACTATTGGCAGTCGGGTCATCTGTAATGTCACATCCAGGCACTGCCTGTGCTGTGTGAGCTACGACATAAATGAGCCTTGAAAATATGAAGTGGAAGAGCCACAAAAGTTCACATCATATGATTCCATTTATAGTAAATGTTCAGAATATGCAAATCCAGGGAGATGGAAGTGGATTAGTGATCACTTAGGGCTGATGGCGGCGTGGGAGAGTGGGAGTGACAGCTATAGGGCATGGGGGTCCTTTGGGGGGTTATAAAAATGTTATAAAATTGATTTTGGTGGTGGCTGCCTGGCTCTGAGGACCTACCGGAAACCACTGAACTGTGCACTTGCAAACGGCTGAATTGAATGGTAGGTGATTTATATCTCAATAAGGCTGCTACTGAATAAGCTGACCACACAAAGCCTAATTATTTAACCAATTGCTATCATAAATGATGATTCGACCTTTGCAAGACTTAAAATAAAATGGACTGCCTCAGCATCAATGAAAGTAGTTCTTAAATAACAAAATCCCAACTCTTCGTAACTGTCTCCCGGCAGAGTACAGCTCAGTCTAACTCTTCATAGCAGGCGGTGAATGTAGGTTTTTGGTCATCTACAAGAGTAATTGACGAGAGTCTGGCAAACCACCTACATCTTCCAAACTAAAGAGTTCAAACCATGTGGTTTCCTTGTAAGTTGGAAATGACAGACATATCAGGAGATAATAATGATTTAAAGAAAAGGGGTGTTCCTTTCTCCCTCCCGTAAATATAGATGATCCAAGGATGACGAGGCCGTTCCATGATCGACAGGGAGCCAGTTCCCATCTAGCTAGTCAATCCCTCATTTCAAAACAGCATTGGCATAGCAGTACCTCGTGGCTGCTGGGAGCTAGCCAACACATCAGCATTCTGACGAGGAGTCTAAAAGACAGGCAAGAAACACGCAGTTCATTCTCTTTCCTTTATTTGAATGGGTTTGTTCTAGTAATTGGACACAACTTTCTGCTTATGTCTCTTTGACAGAACTTAGTCATACAATGTAATTAGCTGCCAAGGAGATTAGGACATGTTGTTTTTATTTTGGCTGGCCGTGTGCCCAGCTACAACTTGGAGGTTTCAGTATCAGAGAAGAAGGGAAGAATGGATACTTGGGAACTAGCATTTCTTTAAGACAGAGTGTCATCCGGTTGCCCAGGTTAGAGCACATGGCCTTAGTCTAGCTCACAGCACCCTCCAACTCCTGGGCTGGAGTCATCCTCCTGCCTCAGCCTCCCGAGTAGCTGGGACTATAGGCGCCTGCCACCATGCCCAGCTAGCCACCGACTTTATATGTGCCTCCTTCAGGTGTGGTAGGAAATACATTCAGAATCCATGGGTTTGAATTAAAACCCTGTCCTTGGAAAATCACTTAACTTCCTTCCATGGAACTGTTTCTTCTCCTACAAAATGAGAAAATGTTCCTTTCACCTCAGACTGTGGGACGCGTTAAGCATATTAACATACATGGAAAATGTTTTACAAACTATTTAGCTTGAAAAGAACACATAGGTAGGAGACAATAGCTGCATTACAATGTCTGGAGGACTCCCTGGGGAAGTCAGAGTAAAATGTCAAAAAATCTCCATCACTGTAGAGGGCAACACTGGGACCAATGATGAAAGTCAGAGGGAGGCAGCGCTGGGCTGAGGCTGCTGTCTGGAGGCTGCTGCCCTGCTCTTGACCTTATGCAATGCAGCCTTTTGGCCAGTTGTTGGGGATGGAGCCCGTTGGCGTCTCACACAGCTGTGCAGCAGGTAAGCCAACGTCCTCAATTTCAGAAGCACTTCCTCGTCACCCCTTTCCTTAGCCCTCTCTTTTTCTTCCTTTCTCTGCATCTAGGATCCATGATAGACAAGCTAGGTGGTTTGCTGGTGTGCGGGATGTCTAGGCTGGAAAGTGCAGCAAAGATGAAGTCAGAAACATTTGAATGAGTTGAACTTCTAGTTTCTTTCTATAGGTTGCACAGTGGAAAGAACAGGGGCTTGGGCCTAAAACAGTGTGCTCCTGACATCTCCCCCAAAGTAGGGCTCGTTGACATGAGCCTGATCCTCATCGGATTGGAGTCCCTATTCCCAGAGCCTCACCAGGGCTGGGAGAAAAGATTTTCAACAGGATGTGCTGAAAGAATCTCCGCTCTGTTACTGACCCCTGTGAGACCATCAGGGTTTCCTTGTGAAAATGACAACATTAAAAGATGAGGTTCAATGAGATGAAAAAACTCATTGTACGACGTGCCTGTATTCCTTTCCTGAGAATGCAAATTGCCACACACCTAGTGGTATTAAACAACAGAAATGTATTCTCTTGCGGTTCTGGAGGCCAGAAGTGCAGCACTTCCTTTGGAAGTTCCAGGGCAGCGTCCGTCCTTGTGTCTTCTGTTAATAGTTTCTGGTGGCTGCCAGGACTCTTTTGCGAGTGGCTGCATCACCCAGTCTCTGCCCCCATCTTCAGATCAGCTTCTCCTCTTCTCTGTGTCTCTACTGCTTTCTCTTTTAGGAACCTTACACTGGATTTAGGGCCCACCAGTTAATCTGGGACCATCTCATCACGAGATCATTCACTTCATGAATTCTGCAAACATGCCTTTTTTTCCCCAAGTAAGGTGATATTCACAGATTCTATGGATTTGGACTTGAATGAATTTTGGGGGAAAATACCATGCAATTCACTCCTGCGCTCTTCTTCAAGTTTCCCTTCCCAGCAGAAAGAGTTTGCATCCCATCAAATCCCATCTTCTATGCAACTTTCCTTTTAGTAAACATATAAAGTATTGCCGTGACTCTCCTACTTAGCAAGCCTTTGTTCCTTGTGTCATGAGGTTCATCCCTGGGGTTACAGAGATCGGGAAGACCCAATCTCTGCAGAAGCTCAGTCCCTTGGAGTTAATTCACTCATCTTAAATGTATTTCTAGGAGATCTATGGGAGACTAAGCATATTCGCCCCTGTGGAACCCTGAACAATTCATACTCTCCTGCGCACTCCAAATAGTTATCAACTACCAGGCTCTGGGATAAGCCCTGGGGGAGACTTGAAAGTAGCTAAAACACAACATGTACCTTCAAGATGCTTATAAGAGAGAAAGGGATTTAAAATATATAAGAATAATAGATGCTCCTCATAGAAAGATAAATAAAGTGAGATTGGACTTCAGAACCCTATGCAATGAAAAGAACTAGTAAACATTGGCTGTAAAGACTCCCTGAGCTTGTACCTCCTTAAATACACTATGTCCTGTTAAAACTATTCATTGAAAGATGAAATACTCATAGCTCAGAGACAAGCAAGGGAAGGTTCATTCTTGAGAGTGCAGTTTTTCAGAATATTCCGAGAGAGAATGAATGATTTTCAAGGGGGAAGTTAACGTTGAGATGTAGCTGGGGCTTGAGGGAGGAGAAGGGTGTGGAAAGAGTCCAGCTGTATTATTAATAAAATTGATCCACACCAGGCGAGGAAAGGAAGAAGGAGGATTCCATCAATAAGACAAATGATATCTCCGGTAACTTTGAACACCGTATTGATAGGAGGGTGGATAGAGAGATTGGGGGGAATCAATGAAATCATCTTAAAAAATCTCAAAGCAATTGATTGAAGGAGAGTAAATAAAACAGGCAGAAAAACAGCGTCAGCCTTTCATCATTGCAAATGAGGCCGCCGTGCTGATCACTGGCTCCTTAAATCAGACTCTTAATATAAGCTTCAGGAGGAATAAAAGGGTGTGCTGCAGTCTGAAAATAGGTTAGGCTGCTCTGTTGTATTTATAGGAAGAGAATGATCTAGTTCATGTATTCTAAGTAGTTCAACTTTTATGTATGAAATCAAATCAGCCCCATTCGCGATGATAGGCTCTTTACCTTCTTAAACACCCATCCTATAGTTTCTATTGTATAAAAAAGGAAAATGAAAATATTCAATGAAAGTGTCCTGATGGCCAGGTGCACTGTCACACCTGTAATCCCAGCATTCTGGGAGGCTGAGGCAGGAGGATCGTGTGAGCCCAGGAGTTCAAAGCCAACCTGGGCAACCTAGTGAGACCCTGTGTCTACAGAAAAATAGAAAAATTAGCCCAAGGTGGTGGCTCTCACCCATAGTCCCAGAGACTCAGGAGGCTTAGGCAGGAAGATTTGCTTAAAGCTGGGAGGCTGAGGTTGCAGTGAGCTATCATGATGCCACTATATTCTGGCCTGGGCAACATAATGAGACTCCGTCTCAAAAAGAAAAAAGAAAATCTGATGCTAACATGTCACACATGATGTAGTGTTTTCCAGAGTAGCTTTGCTTTTGAACTTCTTACCCATGAGTCTACACAGCCCCAGCGTTAGCCCCAATCCACCTCAATAGTCTCTCTTGAACTTGAGTAAGTTACTGGATAAATCTAATATTTTGGATGAGTTAGGAAAAGGTTGGACGCTTATGTCTGTTACTATCTATGTTGTCTCTATGTTGTCTCTATGTTACTGGAAATTCTCAGAAAATGAGTTGACCTGATCATTTGATATTTTTATATACAGCACAGCCAGTGTCTACCCAACATTCATTTCTCCGTATTCCAATGTAGTCAGACTCATTTTTTTCCCAAAAGATAACTACCCATCCTCCACTATCAGTTCATTCTTTCCTTCAGCAAGTATTGACAAAGTCCCAGTGATTTGCTTGGTATCATTGGTACTAGGGGAATAGTGGTGAGTCAAACAGACAAGGAAATAAGCAAATACACACTATTTATGGAACAGGTTAATGTTCTCCAGAAAATTAAAGTAGGTAAAGCAGAGAATTTGACTGGAAAAGACTGAAGAGGAGAGATATGTTTTAGGGAAGTTTTCTTTGAGGAAGCTCACAGATAGAAAAAAAGCGAATATAGAAAGCAAGCCCTGTGAGGGTGCCAGGGAATGAGTCCCAGCCGAGGGGAAAGGAAGTGCAAAGGCCCTGTGGCATCCACCTGCTTGGCCTTCTCAAGAAAACAGCAGAATGCTCGGCGTTGCTCGAGAAGAGGGAGCCAGAGTGAGTGGAATGAGATTATAGCAGAGAGGTAAAGGTGGGGACTATCGCATGTGGGACCTGGTGGGTCCTAGAAAGAAATTTGGATCTTATTCTGATAGACCTATGCCACCAGAGGGTTCTGAGTGGATCAGGGATTTGTTAATATGTCTGCTATGTGGAGAAAAACCATAGGAAGCAAAAGAGGCAATGGACAGTTCAGTTAGCGGAATTCTGTAGAAGTGGGAAGTGGTTAGATGTAATCTGAAGATGGAGCTAAAAGACTTGCCAACGGATTGGACCTGGTGTGTAGTTAGAGGAATGGAGAGGGATACCTCAGACTCTGCTGGAGCAAGTGCCTGGGTCATGGTGCTGTTTAATGAAATGGGGGAGACGAAGAGTGGACTGGGGTAGAGGATCAACTACTCTGTTTTGAGAAACTGAGAATTTCCAGTTGAAATTTGAGACGAATAATAAACATGGAGGGGCCAATGTGTGTAGGAGATGGTTCCATAGGTAAGTCTGGAGTTCAGGGCAGAGGTTAGAGCCACAGGTAGATACCAAGAGGCTTCGAGATGTGGATGATGTTTAAAGCTGTGGGACCAGAGGAAATCATCTAGGGAGGAACTGCAGACAGGAAAAACAAAACCAAGGACAAAGCCCAGACAAAGCCTTTGTTAGGACACAGCCGACCTAACCTTCAGCTCCAGGTGTAACTGTGGAACCTGAAACATCCATCCGAGTAAGCTCACAACTTTGGGGGTTATCAGGAAGAAGGGGCTCTTTGCTGGCTGGACTTGAGCTTGATATATTTAAGGCTGGCGATTCTGGGGCCATCGGCTGATGAGAACTCATCTGAGCATGAAGTTAGCAGAGCCACTGGATGAAGAGAAACATTTCTGATTATATCACCCGGAGGTCTGGATCCAGCCACTCCAGAAGCTCAGTTTACCCCTGGTTGTTTTCCGTTGCACAGGCTGATACCACCCCACTTTGCTGCCTGTCCGAGTAGGACCTGACATCTTCCGTGGTGTGAGTTGTCCTCTGTGCCTTCTGCAGCTGCTGTATGTCCCATACCGGGCAACCAACATGACTAAGTTCACACGGTTATCAGTGTCACAGCTGGGCTTATCCCCAAACTCAGTTACTAGTCCAGGGCTATTTTTTACTACATTTTTCTATCTGTACCACTCCCTGCCGCGTGCATCTCCCCTTGTTTCTGTGTCAGTCTAATCCAGATGACTTTCTGAAGACTGTGGAATGGTGTGTGGGTGTGTGTGTGCACACATGCACGGGTGCGGTGTGACTGGGTGCTCCTCCCAGGCTCACGCGAGCTGA
Organism: Galagoides demidoff; assembly: GCA_963574575.1. Classification (NCBI taxonomy): domain Eukaryota; kingdom Metazoa; phylum Chordata; class Mammalia; order Primates; family Galagidae; genus Galagoides; species Galagoides demidoff. Next base: position 6,939 of record CAUYQV010151255.1, on the reverse strand, counting down.
CTGCCACGAGCAATACCCACTCTGTTATGGACTGAATTACATACCCCTAACATTCGCAGGTATTAGAGTTCTAACTCCTAATACTTTGGAATGTAACCCTACTAATGGTCAATTCTTCGAGGAGGTAATTAAGATAAAGTGAGCTCTTTATGGTGAGCCCTAATAGACTAGAGAAGAGGAAATTTGCACACAGACATGTGCACCCTCAAAGACCATGTGAAGACACAGAGAAAAGGCTGACATCTACAAGCTAAGGAGAGGCCTCAGAAGAAACCGGCCTGGCCAGCACCTTGACCTTGGACTTCTGACTTCCAGGTCTGTGAGAAAATGAATTTTTAGCCACCTGGTCTGGGACGCTTGACTGTGGCCACCCTGGCAGGCTAATCTACACCAAGAGAAGCAGGTGGGGAGAGAGAAGTTCCCAGAATGGCCACCACCAGCTTGCAGAGCACCGTAGATGGCCCCAGTCGTGAGCAACTGTGCCTCATGCATAGTAATCAGCGGCACATTTCAGGCAGGAGGGAAGCTCTCAGTCTCAGGCTGAAAATGACACTGGCTATGTGGATTTCAATAAGGACCTCCAATGAGTCTCAACCTCCATCATGTCCTGTCCCTGGGCCTCAGAAGTTTGCACTTTGGCAGGGAAGTCCTTCAAGGCCTAGGTACTCACTTATTCAATAACCAGATATTTCTTGGGCTAAGAAATTCTTCTGTGAATGAATTCTTCTTCATTTCTTCTGTGTTGCTTGCATTCTGTTCCTGGAGAGCTAAACAAGGCTAGGAGCCCGTCCTGCAGAGACAGACAGTCTAACACGACAGATAGGAAAGCATGAATGCCAGGTGATGGAGGCCACGAGAGAGGGAGGTGCATAGTGCCAGGGGCCTGCAAAACCAGGCGTGTCGCTCCAGTTGGGTGATCCAAGCATCTTCATGAAAGTAGGGATACTTTAAACTGGTCCACAGACTCAGGCGTTTCCAGGGACCAAGCAGGGAAAATAAATATTTAAAGTAGCCAGATATAGGATAATAGGGGTAGGGGAGGTATCACACAACTGAAGAATGCCTGTCCTCTCCAAAGGCATTCAGATTTGACCCTTTAGAGAACACCTAAATCCTGGCTGGATTAACCCAACTGTGGGATGCTGTGGGTTGCCAGCTTTGTGCCTGTGCCTTTGATCCAGTAGGGATTCTCCAGACAGACGGGGCAAAGAAGCACCCCAGGGGGTGGTTAACAAACACAGAGGATAGCATCCTTCTCAGCAGGGAGTGTACAAAAGCCCCCAGACCCGGGCAAAGAGCTGAGCCGGTGTTAAGGTCCCCCTGGCTGTTTGGTCTCCTTGCTCGGATCCTAGCTCCTTCTGCTCAGACTAGCTTCAAGCATTCTGGACCATCAGCCTGCTTTGCCCTTACATAGTCATTTAATCGATCTTTCAAATTTTAGCTAAACCTTTCAGATCCTGACCCAAGTTGTAACTTCATTCTCCCTCTTTTTATACATTCCAACCACAACTTGCCTCCCTTTCCAAACCACCTCCTCTGAATTTTGAATCTGGCTGAACACATCGATTATGCTTCATAATAGCACAGTGATTGTGGGTGTGGGTTTTGAATCAAACGCTTGGGTTGAAATCCTTATTCATCACTTACTGGCTATGTAGCTTTGGGGAAATTCATCAATTTCTGGAACTTAATCTTCCTGAGCCTCCATTTATTTTCCTGTTAAATGGGTATAATAAACCATACTCCACTCTACCTTATATAAGGCACATGCCTGGGACACAGAGAGGCATCACTCTGAGAAAATGAATGGACAGTGAGATGTAATCTGTTTTTCCACTCCAGAACTGTGTCAGGTACCTAACTGTGCCCCTGTCCCAGATTCTCTGCTGTGTCCTTACTGTCGGAGCCAGGACGCTAGGTCACCAGGTCCGGCCCATGAAACTACCAGGATGTGGACTACTGTACAAGCTTGCTCAGGGCCCCCCATAAGTGCTGGGGAGCCCATTGTCTCAGTCAGGTAAGGCTCCCCATCAGGAGGAGCCAGTTGTCTTAGTCAGGTCAGGTCAGATGTGCCAGAGCCCCTTAAAGGTACAGCAGTCAGTCTTAGTAGGAACCTAGTAAGACCCTCGACTAACCTTGCCCAGGGCTATTTATAGAAGTGATCCCATGGCTATTTATAGAACTGATCGCGTGGCTATTTACACCACAGGTGTGGAGACAGCCAAGCAATGATGTATGTGCTCTCATGATTTTTAATGAGAGACCAATCCCTTCCCCATCTCCCTATTACCACGGTGTTTCTTTTCAGGTGTTTGCTACACTTATCCTCCGCTGACTGACTGTGCTGTGCTCCCAGACAGCCTTAGCCCGTCCGAGCCCCGCTGTGCTGCTTTCTCGCTGTTCTGGGGCTGATGTGCGTCGTGCCAACTGCAGCTAAGATATTAAACCCGTCGATCAGGATCAGGAGCTAGTCAGTGTGTTCTCAGCACCAGATGGAAAAGCTCAGGGTCGTTCTGTGCAGACGAGAGAATCCAACTTTTCTCTCTGATACCCCTCTTGTGCTTTGCCACCAAATATTGTTCCCATCAGGAGCAGCGACAGGGAGGCATCCGGGCTCCGGGTTTCAGTGGGAATTGGTGACCTTCTGAAGTCGGGCTGCCGCCTCTGACTTTACAACACGCCCTGCGGTGCTCCATAATTGCCTGGAAATGCATGGCCTCTCCCGTCAGGATGCTTAATTAAAATTCACTCTGTTCAACAGAGTCACAATTAAGAGGTATTTTTTTTTCTTCTCTCCTGCTGTCATTTTAGGACCCCGATCATGATACTTCTTGGCAGTGTGTGGGGACCTGCCAATTTTCACTGCAGAGATGTCTGAAAAAGAGGCACCGTGTTCTATTAAGAACACAGGAAGCAGTGCTTCTGGTGAATTTCCTCAGTGGATCTCCATTTGGCAGGTCGTACTATCCTCATTCATCTGGAGAAGGAATTGAGGCTCAGAGAGGTTAGGTAGCTTTCCTAAAGTTGCTCAGTTTGCCAGGACAGGAGCAAGGAATTAAAATGACAGAGTCAGCTGTCTTTGTTGTGGGAAGAGTATAAAGAAAGAAGGGGCAGGTGGATTAAAATAGCCTCGTGAAGAATGAGCAATCCAGTATCTGAAGGTTTGGGGGAGAAGTTAACCAATGACTGGATGGGACACTCTAGGGCTGTCCGCTCAACCTTCCCGGTTCTTGAGAACTAGCCAAAGAACTGGTATGTCTGATAAATTTTCTTACCCTCAACATCCAGAGTAGGTCAAAACAGTGAGGTCAAAAATCCTGTGTCCCAAGCATCAGATAGGTGCCTAATCAATGCTTGTTTGGTTCAAATCATAATTTGCACAAATAATGGCTTAAATGCTCAGCGTCTCTAAATGCTCTTGAGCAAAACCGCGGCCTCGGAAACACTGTCCTTTTCTCCTCAGAACTCCAAGGGAGCTGAATTGTGACCAGTCTGCCTTGGAGTTAGCATTCTAGAATAGAAAGATTATTTCCTGGAACTTCTCTCTCGGTAATTCCAGTGCTAAGTTAAGACTGACCCTGGCGCCCCTTCCTGCCCCCTTCCAGCCTAATTATCTCTCCAATTAAAGAGCAACCGAGGGACAGCAAGAAGTTCTGCGGAATGACAAGTAATCATGCTGCCAAGGAACCTCCTCAGCTTTGATCTCTTATCACTCGGTGTGTACAACCCTTTCTCTGCAAGGCTGGCTGCTCTTTGCATCAACTGGGTCTAATCAAACGTGTCTCACCTCCACTGAGGTAAATTGGGTTTACTGGAGAAGGGAAATTAAATGAAGTCCGTTTAGGAATTAACTGTGACTGCCTGGGCTTAATCTATCCTATTATTCCATTGTGGTATATCAGGATCAACATCTGCTGACCCAGTTTTATAAAAAATACAATAGGTATATTTTCTAGTTATTTGGGGGCAGTGAAAACAGCAAAAGGAAAATGAAAGGCTTGGAATTGAAAAAGCACAAGATCCACAGGATATCAGCTGATTCGCATCGAGAGAGAATGTAAAACAAAATTATAGAGACCAAATGCCCCTTGGTTCGCACTCACAAGAAGAAAGGGTGGCTGGTCTACATCAGGCACTGACTAAATATTGATTCAAAGTAACACAAAGGAATGAATGAATGGGTGAACTGTTATCTTTTTCACTATGATCCAAAAGTCTTTATTGAGCCCACAGTGAGTCAGGTTACAAGGCAGTTACTCTGCATTCAAGCGCAAAGTAAAGGTTCCGTAAATGCCTCCTGCTTATGAGGCACTGTGCTAAGTGCTGGGGACGTGAGAAAGACCCAATTCCTGCTGTCATCTCGCATATAGTCTGTGAGAAACACAGTGGCACACGCATTCGTGATAAAGGAAACCTCTGGGATTGGAAGGTTTAGAGGGCCACGGAAGAAAATAAACAGAGTAAGAACTGGGTTGGGGGGTTGATCACAAAGCCTACCACCTGGGATCTGAGTGACATGGACGGTAGATATTCGTAGGACTATTATCAATGCAAATGACAGTGGATATCTGTAAGAATCAACACAAATGCTTGGGCCAGTTTCTGTTAGGGTTATTGATCGGCACGGTTCTACCTTACATTTGGTTTCCTTGTGTAATTATATGTAACAATAGTGCCCACTTCGACTTCTAAAAGCACCAATATGTGGGTGACGAATGACACACTCAGCCTAGTTAATGAAAATTCTGTGAGCTGCTGATGGGTCCAAGATCATGGTGGCCTGTAGCAAACAACTAGAGGTTTCATAGCCGCCGCTGGGCCAGGATGATCAGATAGAGAAGTCCTGTGGCCAAATGCTCTGGGCTTGAAGAAGGGGTCAATTCAAAGCGAAGCCCTATTTTTTCATTTCTGGAATGTTGATCCTCTGAGAAACCTCTATTGGGTGACATTCTTTGTACTGTACAGGGAAGGTCGTTGTTCTTTATTTGCTGATAGGACAAGAGAGAGAATGAGCAGATTGGAGGGTAAGGTCACTGGTCAGGAGAGATCAGCAATCTGGCTTGGGTAAGCATTCACTGGCCACCCACAGGTAAGGATGCCAACAAAACAAAGGTAATTAGAGAGCTTCCTCTAATGCATCACCCAGCTGGAAACTAATGAGTGATGGAGACCCAGTAAAGAGGAGAGAGGGAGAGCGCCTAATTAGACTAAATGGGAATTCCTTTTGGAGCAGCCACATGTCAAAAATCAGGCGGAAATAATTTTTTTTTTTTTTGCCAGCAGCATTTGAAACCAGATCAATCCATTTATCATATTAGTACAACCGTATAATTTTACAAAATGAAATATCAATATTTCCTTCGCAAAAAGGGAAATGAGAGAAACTTACTCTCGTCTCTAAAACACACACACACACACACACACACACACACACGTGCAAAGGAAATAAGCAATATTCAAGGAGTGGAAGGAAATTCAGACAAAGACTGAGCTCTTCTAACTTAAAATAGATATGCAGATAGGATGCTGGTCCTAAAACACTCTCATCTCTTGATGAATCAATCTATTCTTCTCCTTCCTGATTTTCTCTCCGCCCTCCCACTAAAATCATTACCGTCAATGAGTGCTAAAATTATTAAGCCTTCTAAGAACTCAAAATGGGAAGGTCGGTTAGAAAAGGAGCCGGTAGACTACGTGTATAACTCATTTTAAACGTCAAGTTGATTTTGTTTTAATCATTTAAAGATACACTTGAACTTCCTTTGAATTTGCCAAGGAATAAAAACCTTATGCACGGTGGGCCCCTGTGCTGTGGTCATTCGTCTCTGCATCCATCCATCCACTTACTTTGTTCAGTAACGGCTAAGAGGGTGCCTGGCACATAATCCTATGCTATAAGGATGACTAGGAGGTGGCTCTCCTCCGTTCCAGGAGCTCCTGGCTGGAAGAGTAAAGGGGCACATGCAGAATAGGGTGTATGTGGGACAGAAGCAGGCACAAGGTGGCGGCTACGTGAAGGGTTAAAGACTTAGCCTGGTGGACTTTGATGGACCAGACATTCTGGATGAAGCCTCAGGAGCCAAAGAACAGAGGTAAGAAACAGCTCGATGTGTAGGGAGCTCCGCTGGGTGGGTGTGAGGAGCACAGTAAGTGGGGGCCTAGAGTCGCAGGTAGGGGTCCGATCTCGCAGGATGCCCTCAGTACCTCTCATTTTATCCACAGCTAAAAGGAACTATTGAGAAATTTTAAACAGGAGCAACATCGGTATATATTTTGAAAAGGTCAGCCTGGCTATCGGGTTGAGGATAGGTCAGGCGCGAGGTAAAGAGAGTGTTATGCCCAAGCCACAGGATCCCCCCTAAATCACTCTGAGACCTAATCCGATGCAAAAAGCAAGAGGTTGTTTATTAACAAGCTCCAGCCAGGGCTTCCTGATCCTGACGCAGCAGGAGAGCAGAGAAGCCCTGACTTGAAGATGGAGGGAGGTTTTAAAGGGCACAGAAAGAAAGAAGGGAGGGGGAGGTCACCGAGGGGGAGTTGATAGGGGCCTTGGGTGGTAGGGTAGTACTTGTCGTAAGCTGATTGGCCTGGGTGTGGGTTGCTATCGCTTGGGGCAGATGTTGTGCAAGGGTGGGTCATGGGGTATGTGCAGGGGGGAAGGGGGAAGTTAATGGCTCTGGTGTGCAAGAGGAAAACAACTAGGCAGCAGAAAATAAAATTTGACAAAATTGAGTTAGTTGGGTCTTCTAGTTTGGTCCTCACAAGAGGAGTCAGGAAACCTTTTTTTTATTTTTTATTTTTTTTTTATTAATTGATAGCTGTATACATTAATGCAAACATGGGGTACATTGTACTGTTTTCATATACAATTTGAAACACTTTCATCAAGCTGGTTAACATAAATTTCATGTCATTTGTTTAGTCATTGTATCAAAACAT
>CAUYQV010151254.1:0-35355 GCA_963574575.1 Galagoides demidoff | reverse complement strand
TTTTTTTTTTTTGAGATGGAGCCTCAAGCTACCCCCCTGGGTAGAGTGCCATGGCATCACAGCTCATAGCAACCTCCAACTCCTGGGCTCAAGCGAGTCTCCTGCCTCCGCCTCCCAAGTAGCTGGGACCACAACACCCGGCCATATTTTGGTTGCAACCATCATTGTTATTTGGCGGGCTGGGCTGGGGATTCGAACCCGCCACCTTAGGTGTACGTGGCCTTAGCCGATTGAGCCACAGGCGCCGAGCCGGTAATTCTTTCTTGTTTACAGAAATTATAGCAAACCACACAAATATTTTTATACTTACTACTTTCTCATGGTAATATATCTTAAAGAAAAATATTTACGTGAAATATATATAGTTATTTAAAAATATGGCCCCCAATTTTTTTTTAACATTTTTCTCATTGAGGGGTAGGGGGCCTATGTCTCCTCCCTTTAAATCTGGGAGAGTTTATATTTGCTTCAACCAGTAAAGTATGGGAGAAGCAATGTGATGTAATTTTCAAAGGTTGATCAGAAAAGGCCATGAAGCTTCCTTCCATCTTGTCCTCTTGGAATATTCTTTGGAGAAGCCAGCTGCTGTGAAGAAGTCTGCTACCCTGAGAACACTGTGCTAGAAGAAGGCACATGCAGGTACCTTGCTAATGAGCTCCACTGGGCTTTCAGCTGTGCAAGTCCAGATGCCTGGCAGATAAGAGCATCTCCAGCTGACATTTGACTGGAGCTGCACAAAAGACCACAACTGAAAGCCACCCAGCTGAGCTTTTCCTGAATTTCTGACCTACCAAATTATGAACCAAATAAAATATTTGTTGTCCCTTATAATACTGAACTTCAGGCAATTTGTTAAACACCACTACTAACCAGAATGACTGCTATAGAGCAAAATAGGATTTATGGTAAAAAATTTCTAAAAGTCTATATCTAGAATATATTTCATAGTAGTATGCTAAAGAAGATGAACTTGTTTAAAATGCATATTTATTCATTCAAAAACCTAACTCTGGAATATACAAAGAAGAAATGAAGAAAACTACAGAAAGAAATCAGTGAATGCACAACTATAATAGAAGATAATAGACATTTCTTAGATAATAGTCTACTTAGTAGTCTACAAAAACCTATAAACATTTAGAGGATTTGAATAATGTCTAACTAATACATACCTACATAAACAACACTCTTTGTATTGAATACAAATGAATGCATATTTTTTCAAATACACCTGACAGTGACAACAACTGACCACATTTTACTTACCTAATGATTGCCAAAAATTAAAAAAAATTACACATAGGCCAGTTTTGCTAAAAATCAGTAGGAATTTCAAAGTCTATAATTAAACTTGGCCAAAATTAATTTCTAAGAAAATTTTATCATGAGGAAAATCAAGTGTTTGGTAAACTATTTGAAATTAAAAGTGATGAATGCTTCATGCATTCAACTTTGTAGAATATTACCAAGTACACTGAATGCAAGAGGAGAAATTTATAGCCTTGAAGAATTTACTAGACAAAAAAATTGGAAAGTAATAAACATTTTATTTTAAGAACTTTTATTATATAAATGAAACTAAAATTCCAAAGAAAGTAGAAGGAGCTGTAAATAAAGACACAACAATGGCACAGGGAGAAAGAGCAGGTCAAGCAATACATTAGTTTCCCAGCACTGAGGTAACAAATTACTAGAACTGGGCAGCTTAAAACAAGAGAAATGGAGGCTGGAGGTCTGAAATTAGGGTGTTGGCAGGGCCCTTCTCCCTCCAAAGGCCCTAGGTAAGGATCCTTTTTCTGGTGTTTCCAGGGAATCTTGTGACTTGTGGCAGCGTCATGCCACCCTCTGCTGCCATCTTCACGTGTCCTTCTCCTCTGTGTCTGCATCTTCTTTTCTGTCTCTAATAAGGACTCTTGTGGTTGGGTTTAGGGCCCATCCACATAATTCAGGATGATCTCATCTCAACATCCTTAAATTAAATCCACATGCAAAGACCCACTTTCCAAATAAGGTGACAGTCACAGATTATGGAGATTAGAATGTGAACATACATTTTTGAGGGGGTGCTATCAGTCAACTCATTACAAACAAAAGAATCAAAACATGGCTCTGAAAAAATCAAAATACTAACAAAATTCATTTAAAAGGAGAGATTCATTGAAGATCAAATTAGAATAATAAAAGTTTATGTGATTTAACACTCGTGATAAACATTCTTTGAGAGTGGGCAAGAGAAAGAAATCTTCCTTAACTTGGTGAGGGGACTTGTCTTGAATTCCCAATCTGTGTAATACTTTTAGTTTGTTTCAGATTAATATGAAAGTGCAGATGATTAGGTTAGATTGTTTGTGTTTGTTAGGTAAAGTCCAAGTTGTAGTTGTGCCCCTCCCCTGGGAGGTGGACCACACACTCTTACACTGCCTCAGTTAGATGAGAGCACCTCCTCCCTCCTCCTTCCCATAACTTGAATTTAATTGACTTTTTCTCTTGTGTGGGCATGTAGTTGTTTCTCTACTGGTTTCATATTGGTACTGAGTTCATTGCATACTTACTTTTCCATTCTTATGATATTTTACTAAGGAGAATGTTCTCCAGCTCCATCTAGGTTAATGCAAAAGATCTAAAGTCTCCATCTTTTTGTGGCTGAATAGTATTCCATGATACTATTGGATGATACTATTGGATACTATTCCATGATACTATAATAAAGTATAGTATAGTAAAGTACTATAGTACACTATACTATACTATACTATATATATAGTATAATCCTTTTAAAAACAATCTTTATTCAAGTCGAGAATGCTCACTCTCACCACCACTTTCTTTGTACATCGTCCTGGAGGTCCTTGCTAATACAGTAAGATAAGAAGTTATAAGTATTGAACAGAGCAACAGTGTACTACATACAAGAGAGTCACTGAACTAGAAAGTGGGCATAAAAAAGTGACAGATTCTGAAAAGAGGGCATTAGCAATAAAAAAAAAATTAGCTTGTCTACATATAGGTGATAGCAACTTAGGAAATGTTAACAGAGAAAAAAGACTACATTCAAAACAGTAACAGTAAATATAAAGTGTCTGCAGTAATACCTAACTAAAATAACCATGGTCTTATGAAAAAAAACATAAAAAATTAACGAAGTCCATAAAATAAAACTTAAATGAATGTGGAGTTATATTGTGTTCATGGGAAGACTCAGTGTTATAAAACTGCCAATTCCACACAAATTATAGAAAGTTTCACAAAAATTTTAAAGTTTGCTTATGAGGATCTGGACACAGCACTTGTGTGCTGCTGAGATTTCAAACCACCAGCAGCACCTGGGGGCATTTGGGTGGTACTATTAAAATTTAGAATATACAAATTCTATTTCCTGGAAATTCTGCTACTAGATATTTTCTCTCAAGAAATACTTGCACAAAGGGAGGCACATTGAATGACATCCAGACACCTTCAATTTTTGCCATTAAGGGAATGACTGAACAAGTGTTGGGTAGATTCAAACTATAGATTCTAATTAGCAATCTAAACTCAACCTATATAATCTAATATGCATACGCCACTTCAACAAAATGTGTTAAGTTGTAGACTATGGACAATATGAGACCATACATCTGAAAACACACAAAAAACCTCACAGCAATTTTTAATGGGCCCTTATGTATAAGTACATAAATGAATAGAGAAGATTCCAGAAGCCAGCATGAGAGACTTCTCCTACTGATTAGGTCTTAGGGTTATGCCAAACTTTAGTTTTACCTGTAGTAATTTTTAGAAGGAGAATTTATTCTTGAGTATTTAGAAAAATAACATAAGAAAGAACAAATAATGGAAATGCCATTATATCCAAGAAAACATGGGAACCATTTTTAAATAAAAGGTTTCTAATTTAAATAGTTGCTATTATCTAGATCTGTGGTCCCCAACACCTGGGCCATGGCATCAGTCTGTGGCCTGTCAGAACTGGGCCACACAGCAGGAGGTGAGTGGAAGGCAAGTGAGAGGCTTTGTGTGTACTCACAGCTGCTCCCAATCACAGCACCTGAGCTCTGCCTCCTGTCAGAGCAACAGCTGTGTTAGATTCTTATAGGAGCAAGAACCCCTCTGTAAACTGTGCATGTGAGGGACCTAGGTTGCCTGCTCCTTAAGAGAATCTAATGCCTGATGATTGAGGGGGAGCTGAGGCAGTGATGCTACCACTGGGATCGTCTAGTTGTAGGAAAATAAGTTCAAGGCTCCCACTAGGGTTCTGCATTATGGTGAATTGTTTAATTATTTCATTAGATATTATAGTGTAATGACAAGAATAGAAATGAAATACATGATAAATGTAATGCACTTGAATCATCCTGAAACCATCCTTAACCCCCTGGTCCATGGAAAAATTGTCTTCCAGGAAACCAGTCTCTGCTGCCAAACGGTTGGGAACTGGTGATCTACACCATGACCTCTCTCCACCAGGCATTTGCCAGCACTACACTACTCTGTTCCCAGACTGTTTCGGTTATTCTGTATCAGGGACAAAATAGGTAACAGCTTAGAGCCTTTCTCCTCTAATGGAGCTTAAATTTTTGTGAAAGAAATCTTTTAACACAATAATAGTAAGCAAACTAAAGAGAATATTAGAAGATGATAAGTATCATAAGTCAAAAAACCAACAGGTTGAGGTAGATGGGGGGGGGGCAGTTTTCAACAGAAATATCCAGGTTTGCCTCCTTGAAGAGTCAACATCTGAGCAAAGTTTGAGAAGGTGGAGCATGGATCACACAGCTATCTGGTGCATTATTGATGGAATTTGTTCCCCAAATCTGAAGGGTCAATGAGGGGCTGTTATATGTGCTTCATTTATTTATTTTTATTTGTTTATTTATTTTTTTTTGTCACCCCTCACTGAGTGCTGTGGCATTATAGCTCACAGCAACCTCAAACTCTTGGCCTTAAGCAATTCTCTTGCCTTTGCCTCCCAAATAGCTGGGACTACAGGTACCCGCCACAATGCTTGGCTATTTCTTTTGTTGTTGCAGTTGTCACTGTTGTTTAGCTGACCCATGCCGTGTTGGAAACCATCAGCCCCAGTGTATCACCGGCACCCTAACCACTGATCTATGGGTGCCGAACCATATGTGCTTAATTTAAAACACATTGTATTTAAATGAAGCCTCTTAACACATAGGAAACCACTGCCTCTATTTAATAACAAATCAGAACAGAAGATCACCATGGAAATGTGGCAATGCCTTGATGAATTCTCTTACTGAATAAAGTCAGTTTTGTTTCTATGTGAGAGTGGAAATAGAACATGATTTAATCAACACAACTTTGTCTCAGTTTATTTTGTTTTACCTTTACATAAACAATGTAGAGTCAGAGCATTGGCCATATGTGAAAGAGGAAATCTGATGTCGTTTCAAGATTGAGCTGCCCTACCAGCATCTCTGTTTTACGTACAGTGGTTCAAAGCCACTTTGATGGGGACCAGGACACTCCCAGCTGGCCCTCCCTGCCCACTGTTCTTTAGCAAGTAGGGTCTGTGCTGGGCATGGTGGCTCATGCCAGTAATCCTAGCAATTTGGGAGGTCGAGGTGGTAGAGTGCTTGAGCTCAGGAGTTCAAGACCAGCCTGAGCAAGAGTGAGACCTCCTCTATACTAAAACTAGAAAAATTAGATGGGCGTCGTGGCAGGCATCTGTAGTCCCAGCTACTTGGGAGGCTGAGGCAGGAGGATGTCTTGAGCCTGGAAGTTTGAGATTGTTGTGGGCTAGAATGATGCCATGGCACTCACCCCCAGGACCAGGGTGACAGAATGAGACTCTGTCTGAAAAAACAAAATGATAAAGAAAAAAGAACACAAAGTCTGCACCTCTCAGTGGGACCCTACCTGTTCTAGAGTCAAGGCTGCTTGGCTCTGTCAGGACATGACTCCCTCTGACAGGTGATCAGAGGACAGGTGATCCTTGGACCTCAGCAACTGGGTGCAAGGGACAGTGCCAACAGGGACAGAGGGAGGTGGACGCTGGGCCACTTGGGCCCTGGCTAGGGCTAGGCAGATGGGGAAGATGGGCCTGGAGAGAGATGGAAGCCATGGTTGGCTGTGACCTCTTGAAGTCACAGCCATTTTCAGTACACTGGGAAAAGGGCCATCTGCAAAAGGGCATGGAGCAGTGAGGAAGCAAGTTGTGATTACGAAGAATTGGGGGCTGAGGCAGCACTGGCCATCAACTCAATGTGCTCTGGAGCTAATGCTACTTATGCTGAGTCTGAGGCCAACACTGTGGTTGCTGTCAAGGAGACAGGCACAGGAAGTACCTCCTCAGGGAACTGAGGCAGGGGGACAGGACAGACGGTATTAGCTCTATAGTAGGGGCAGAGATTCCTTGCAGATCCAAAGGGCTCAGCCTGTTGGATCGTTAATGGAAGTCTTATTCTCCAGATCCAGATTCTGGTCCACCACAGCTCAGCCTGTGCAGTCTGGAGGCAGCCACTCTGCTGCAGCACACCCTGGATCAGGTGCTAAGTTAGGAGAGCAGGAGGATTCCTGGGGTCAAGGCCAGTGAAGGCAAAAGGGCAGGAGAGCCTCAGAGGACAGAGCAGCCCTCAGCTGCCTATAGGGGAGCTCAGAGTCAGACTGGGCAGGCATGGGGGCCCCGCTGCCCCTAGGGGCTGCCTTGGGCTATAGAGCTGAGGTGGGTCCCCAGGGGTTTGGTCACAGTGGCTCTTTCCTCAAGTGGCAGCCATGCAGGACAACTGGTGGCTACCACGCCTGTGTCACCTGTGTCTGCTTCTCAATCCTGGCTGGGGAGCAGTACCTCCAGAACATGGTGGCCTTTTTGGGAAAAAACCTCCCAAGAGGGAGGTTAGTGGGAGGAACTGCTGCTCCCACTGTGCGGGTGGCCTATGGATGCAACAATCCATTCTAACTTCCTCCGTGCCTCAGCTGCTGCCCCTGCCCGTCTCAGGGGCTTATCTGGTGCTGTGACCCAAACTCTCCCTCCTGAAGTGTCTGAGCCCCTGGCACTCACACCCTTCTCTGGCCAGTCGTACCACACTTGTTTCTTCACAGCCACGAATGGGCAAAAGAGTTTTAGGTGGTACCCAGATAGACACCCCACATATGGTCCACCTGTCCTGGTTACAGAGTGGTTCCTTGTTCCTCTTCCAAGGACACTGTCCAGAGGCACTCAGGGTGGTCTGGCATTTATCAAAAGCTGTCCTATGACACAGCCTCTCACAAAACTAGGCTGTGCAGACCCTCTGGTAAGAGGGTTGTTTCCTTTTATACAAGACAGTGGCAAAACACCCACATGTGCTCTTGGTGTGTACCCTGGTCACACTTTGAGGGGTTCATGCTGTGAGAGTTTGAAAAGTTCTCTACGCTTGTGTAAGACAAGAGAAACAAGAAAACACATCAGCAGGCCTTCGGAGGTTCCAGGGGCACTGAATGTGTCCGCGGCAGGCTCAAGGGAGCAGAAACCATGGTGGAAGTGTCAGCAGCTCAAGCACAGAGTTTGAAAGCTACCTAAAAAAATGATGCCTTTTTTGACTAATAAAAATGCAAAGGCTAAAACAAAAAACAAAAGTAATCCTGCCACAATTTATAAAAAAACTTGGGCCTTTCCTTCCAGTGGTGTGGGGTCATTCAGCTGGACCCACACAAGCATAGGTGCAAGCTGGGAGGGGCCTCCAGAGAACTCTGGATACCATGGCCCTGGGCTTCCTGCTCAAGCAGCTTGCTTGTGCCCTCAGGGCTCATCAGGGCCATTCTTCAAGGACCCAGTTCAGGCTGGGGTGTGCCAGATGCATAGATAGTTGAAGTCCCATAGTAAGTGGACTGGTGGTCTCATACTAGAAACTTTTTGGCATCATGAAGTCCCCAGTTGCGGGTGGCATGTCCCTGTTCTAGGAACCTCGGGACTGGCATGGTGTTTCTTCCTCTGGGACTTGATGTAAACGGCACACTGGGTTTCCCCTCAGTGCTGTCACCCCCAACATATACAGCTCTTATGGCTGAAGCAGTGAGACTGCTGCCTGGACTTGGGCAGAGCTGTGTCCTTCTCCAGTCCCCTCAGAGCTGGCTGCGTTTGCCCTCACCAGACGTTTGGGCTGGAGTGGTGCTGAATGGACATGGTTGTGAACTTCATGTTTCCACCTCTCCACACTGGATAGAGAGGAATGTGCTGGGTACATCAGGGGCCGGAGACCAGATAGCTGAGGCCATAGTGATCTGCTCTGGCACAGACACGGCATCCAAACAATCTCCAGGCTCCGTCTGGCTTTAGGAGGGTCCACACTGGTCCATGGAATAGAGATGCACTGGGGACAACATGCCTCATCCTGGAGACCCTCAAGAACAGCATTCATCTCTGCCACCTACCCTGGAGCAAGGACGGGTTTTGATTTGCTGTCCACCAAGGCAGTGGTGGTGGCACTGTCCCTTGTAGAGATTTCTGTGAAAGCATGTGACGTTGTGAGGCATGAACTGCTGGAGGCAGCCCGATAACTGCCCTCCTTGCAAAAGAACCAATGGTGAGTTCTTTGCTGAAGGGCCATAGGTCCCACCTGTCCACACCTGTGGCCCTGACCTACTTGAGAACCCCAGATCAGGTGTGGGTACAAAGACTTCCAGGCTGGTCCTGACAACTGTCCAGTTGTCTGATCTGCAGAAGTTCTCAGATGTCTCTCCATCAGCTTCCTGACGGATAAACACAGGTAAATGCAAAGGAGCTGCAGGTAAATGCAGAGGAGCCTGTGACGGTGTAGGTGTGTAAGCAGTGAAGAGCATACCTGCAGGTGTTCCTGTGAGCTTGTTTTTCATCCAGTTGCTCAATGCTGACAGTGCATAGTGTCCCTGTATTTCTAGAGACTGGGGGAATTGCTTTTAATCAGATCCTAAAATTGGGGTCATTAGCTCATGTTTTGATGAAACAACCAAACCCATGAGGGGAGAAGACTCACAGCCGGGGAGAAAGCAGTGTGGGAATGACTCCCCGGTGGAGGTCTTAGAGGGTTCCCGGAGCAAGGTAGAGCAGAAAAGTAGGGGAGAGAAAATAGCAAGAGGGGCTGGGTGGATGCCCCCAGTGCTCCACTCTGTCTGGTCCTCCACTAACGTCCTGTTGCACAGGAGATGGCTCCCTGGAGGTCCAGTAGGCCCTTCAAACAGAACATATCCTAAATAGAAGGCTGGTAACAGACCCCCTCCTCTTCCCACTCCCTCGCTGCTCTGGAGGGTTTTTCTGTGTTCAACGCGTGAAGTGCTCTGATGTGTGTCTGGAAACTGACGGCTAGCTGCTGTCCCTGGCATTCCAACTTCTGTGCTTCCTGATGGGTCCTGCCCCAGCCCCCAGCCCACCTGCCCATTCTTCACAGAGCAGTCAAGGCTTTCGAAAGTGCGGCTTGGGTCACGTCTGCTCAGGGCTCCTCACACTCCGTGCTGCACCTTGAATGAATTCTGTTTCCTTTTCCTGACAGCCCCACCCACTTATCCATGGTTAATCTGGAGGCCACATGGGGAGAAAGGGAGGAAGAGAAGGCTGGGAGAAGCAGGCTGCAGCCGCCCTGCCGTGGGCCAGGAGCAGGAAGCCATTCACCACCACTGGGTTGTCTTTGCAAAATTCCCTTCATTTTTCCTTTGGGTTTCTTTCTGAGCAATTTTTTTTTTTTCCTATCAAAACAAAGCACAGAATACCACAATCAAACAACTGCTGTCCTCTGGCTTGCTTGTAATTTTGATATAATTCTCATTCAAAAACTCAATCAGTACTATATCAGAGAAACAAGAGTTTATGGTGAACATTTTGAGCAGTCTTCAGTCAGGGAGAACAAAAGACCTAACAGTGAGTGGGTGTGGGCTGTGTCTGTGGTGCCCATGCATAGGTGTGCAGAGGACTGAGTGTGAACTGGTGCTGTTTTATTACAAACAGGCAGCGACAGAGAGTGTCAGTCACTTTACTGTCCTCTCTCTGCTCCTGACACATACATCTATAGCAACCAAGCTGCATAATTTTCAGGCCATCACCACTTCCTTTCCACTGCAGGAAAGAAAAACGAGGTCTCTCGTCTTCTCTAACCCATACTCTAAACATTGCCACATCCTGGCTATGGGACGTTATCACAAATGTAGGACTAAAAATCTATACGGGTTAAGCAGTGAATGTGCCGTCTTGAGTGACTGAGCAACCAGACCAACAGTCTCTTTCGATTCAGGATACACAACGTGCATGACTTCTGTGTGTCTGTCACCCCCTGCACAGTAGATACCGTCTACATAAGGTAGAATGCGGAGTAGGAGGGACAGAATGCATCACAACTTCCAGCCTTCTGTTTCATGTCCTGGTGGGAAAGGAAAGGGTTTGGAGTCTGCTGACCAGACTCCCTGAATCGGAGAACCTGGGGGTGACACTGCAGGTGTGTGCAGCAAGAGTGGGTGACATGGTGGGGCTTCCCCTACCCGCAGACATCTGACACTTGGGTGTGACTTTCCTAATTATGCATCCCCTTACTCTTATTTATCGGTATTGTTTAAATGACCTCACTGCTTAAAAGCAGATGCATTTTAGTCTTGTACTAAGCAATAATACTCATTTTTCATAGTTTTAATGCACTGCCTGTTTTTTAACACCATTAAAAGGAACACATAACTGACCATTCTATTCTGACCTGACCAGACCCTGCAGCCACCACTTGCCGTCCCTTGACACTTACTCTGCCCTGTTCTTCATTTGCCCTGTTGGTACCAACCCATTTACCTGGTTTTTATTTATATCCTTATGACTCAGCAGAAGGAAGATCAGACTTTGTTTAGTCCCCTTGGCTCCCCTGTGCTATCACACCGTAGGCACTTAGCTAATAGTTAATGAATATTTGTAAAAATAAAATATGCCCATCTATGTACCGTGGGAGGAGCATTAGCAAACTTGCAACATTGAGTTAGAGCCTTGGCTATGATCCTGACTGGACACCTGTCCCAACCCCTCTGTTCCTACAAAGGTATCTGGACAGGATGTGCGGGGTGTGCTGGGCAGAGGTTGTTGGCCCCCTCATCCCCAGCATCTCTCCTGCTCTTCCCCACAGGGTACTAACTGGTTCCCAGAGACTCTTCTCCTCTACCTGGGAGGGATTCAGAAACACTGGCCAAAGCCCTCCCCACCTCCCCCACCCCTCAGCCTCCACCCCTGCCCCTGGCCACAGTCCTCCTAGGAAGGGGAGTACAACTCATGCCCTTCAATGAAACGGAAGAAGTTTCTGAGAGATGTTTCTCACTCTGGAGAACCTCTAGGCATCAAACATTCTTTTTCCCCAGAGAGAGCCTAATGGACAGAACACCGAGGAGAGAAAAGCCTGTCTTGAGCCCTGGTCCAACTGACTTTTGCTGTGTGAGCCTCAGGAAAGCTTGTCTGGCCTCTGAGCCTGTATTTATCAGATGTGAAGTAGTGCAGTTTTCTGCACATTTACCTTGAAAATTAAGCGGGAAAATTTATAGTAAGATATTCTGCGAAGTATAAAATGCAAATAATATCTTTCACTTTGTTTTGCATTTTTTAAAATGGCCACATGTTGTAGCTCAGTGTCTGGGTGCTTTCACACAGCCTATGTGGTTAGTTTGTTTCGATTTTGTACATTGGACCAGCCTTGGTATGAGAGGACAGACCAGGGTGAATGATGACAGAATTGTGTCTAAACATGTAAAGGACAATTTGACACTTGCTCATTCACTGTCCCTGGGCTCTCTGGGTGAGTTTCTATGACCTTCAACGCTATTTGTATGTCACTGCCAGGAACCAGGGAGAAAAATGCTCTTAAGCTTCCTTGAAAAAAAAAATTATGTTCCTACTGCCAGATGAAGAAATTCATGCTGCTCAAGTGTCTGTTTTCTTCTCTTCATTGTACAGTGAAAACTTGATTTACCTTTTCTGTGCAAAGTATCAGTGTATCCAGCCTTAGAGTGTAGCCAGTCATTACACATGCAGAGCATATTATGCAACCTTTATGGGATTCTTGAAAAGAGTTTCAGGAACAGGGGATTGCTTATGCTCTTATGAGAAATTTAAAATTCAGAAGCATGTCTGTGGAGTGTAAAAACCATGGGTCTGGGCATTGTGTGCTCATATACACACATTCATACAGAAGAAATAAATTGAACAGGCTTTATCAAAATCTTGACTATCAGGTCGGTAAGATCAGAGATTTTTCTTCTTTTCCAAAAGTTTTACAAATGCCTACTATTACTTTTGTAATCCAGAAAAAATATAGTCGTTGTAACTAAAGTCACACAGTGTGTGTATGGCTTGCCGGGTTCCCTAGTGACTGAGGATTAGTTTTTGACGTGGAATTTGATAGGATACCCTTAAATAGGACGGATGATGGTGACACGACTCCTCTAACCATTAAAAAGACTGCGTTTTGTTCACTGTTTGCCTTCCCTTCAGGGGCTCATTAGGATCTACGTGGCGCTTAGCCAATTCAAAAAAGTTTACTTCAGGAATCATTTCATGGGCACTGGCAATTTCAAATAATTTTTGCTCTAGAATCTCCTCTGGTATATTTCCTTCCTAAGTCAGAACTCTGGCAGCATTTGGCTTCAATTTTTCTGTTCTATTATGGCTATTAAAATAGAGCCACAAACCTCATACAGTTTGGAAGTTTGGAAGCTGTGCCTGAGAAACACACAGACTCTAGTTTATATTAATAAATGTTGGACTACTTAAGATACTAAATTTAAGGTTTGAATATATTTTGCATATTTATATATTTTATTATATATATGTAACACAGTATAAATTTGTTAAGTGCAATATTCTACCTGTATCCAATGTTTTAAGATTTATGGTTTCATTGCCTGCAGTCAACCTGGTCTGCAGTATTAGAGAGAATATTCCAGAAAGAAATGATTCATAAGTTTTGAATTGCATGCTGTTCTGAGTAGAGTGATGAAGTCTTGTGCCAGCCCGTACCATCTACCTGGATGTGAATCTTTCCTCTGTCCAGTGTCTACATGCTATAAACATGCCCCACCCCCCGGTTAGCCACTTAGTAGCCCTCTTAATTGTCACAATGTCCCAGTGTTGTGTTCAAGTCATCTTTATGTTACTAAATTATGGCATCAAATCACAAGAGTCGTGATGCTGGCATATTGTGATGCCCCTGTTTTAATGTCAGTTATTGTTGCTAGCCTCTTTCTGTTGCATAGGAAAAAACACATACATACGAGTTCACTGCGATCCATAACATCAGGCCTCCATGGAGGTCTCTGAACATGGCCCCCGTGGATGAGGGGGCTAGTCTGTATTGATCATCCTGGGGCTGAGGCCTTAGGAAGTGTCTTTGCTAAAGAGGCTCTCTGAAAGCCCTGCCCCTTTCTCTGTGGGAAGAGTAGGGAGAAGGCAGCTGTCTGTGAACCAGGAGGGCCCTCACCAGACATTACATATTTCAGAACCTTGATCTCAGACTTTTAGGCTCTAGGACTGTGAGAAGTAAGCTTCGATTGTCTACACTACCCAATTTACGGTAATTTGTTTTAACAGCCCTCATAGTCTGAGACAGCATACACAGAAAATCATCCTAAATCCAACAATATGAGTGTATTTGTTCATTTGACTTGTTTATGTGATAGTAAGTTTTGATATGATCTGCATCATTCAATGCACTTCTTTTTATGTATTTACTTTTCCTAAGTTATATAAAATGGTTTCCTTCAAGTGAATGTCTAGAATTAACATTTCTGAATCCAAAAGACTTGGAAAAAATCTCATCTAACTGCTTCAATCAGCAGTTCTCAACCTGGAGGTCAAAGGACCCTCTCCCAGGGGTTGCCTAAGACCATCCTGCATATCAAATATTTACATTATGATTCATAACAGTAGCAAAATTATAGTTATGAAGTAGCAATGGAAATAATTTTATGGTTGTGAGTCAGCACAACATGAGGAACTGTATTAAAGGGTCGCAGCATTGGAAGGTTGAGAACCACTGGCTTAAATTAACATATCTTATAATAGATTCTACCTCTTGGATATTAAATTTCTTCTCACCTTTTACTTTATAAGTATAAACATGCATATGTGTGTGTGTGTATACTCACATGTTGCCTTTTTTTAGATTTATTTATTCCCAAAAGATCCTCTGGTATTTTAATTGGAATTGCTTAAAATTTATATAATTTTATCTTCTTTGTTCCCACCATTTAACTAAGTTTTTTTATATCCCTCCATTACTTTTTACCTTCATTTCTTTTTTATGCTAAAGTCATAATTATTTTTAAATAATTTTAAGTTTATAGAAAAGATGCATGAATAATACAAAGGGCATTTTTTCCAGAGCTATTTTAAAGGAAGTTACCAACCCGATGCCCCATCACCCCAAATACTTTAGTAATTTCTACAAGCAAGGACATAATCACAATATGGTAAATTACCATCAAAATCAGGAAATTAATTCCTTGTATTTCTGCCATGCAGTTCAGATACCCCATTCAAGGACTGCCAGTTGTCCTTTGCAAGGAAACCGTTCTATGCAGGATGAAGCATTGCTCTAGTGTCTTGCCTTTTTAGACTCTTTCAATCCAGAATAAATCCTAAATTTTTCTTTAACTTTTATGACCTTGACACTTTTGAATATAATAGACCATTCTGTAGAATGTCAGTATGTTTGAGTTTCTTCACTTTTGTATTCAGTTTGTGGCTCTTTGGCAGAAATGTCACAGAAGAGACACTGTATCTTGCTCACTGCATTCTATCTATGGTGCATAGTTTTTGTCTCATGACTAACATCCACTTTGATCTCTTGATTAAGGTATGGCATGTATTGAATTGTGTTCCTCCCAAATATCTGTTGAAGTCTTAACTCTGATATCTGTGATGTGATCCTTATTTGGAAACAAAGTCTTTGTAGATGTCTTTGAGTTACCGTGAGGTCATGCTGGATTAGAGTGTTCCGCGACTCCAATGACTGGAGTCCCTAAAAGAGAAGAGAGAGTTGAAGACACAAATACAGAGGGAATGGGACCGCATAACAAAGACTGGAGTGATGTATCTCTAGGTCACGGGGCCCCAAAGACTGCCCACAACCACCAGAAGCCAGAGGAGGAAAAGGATTGCCCACCTCCTTCCCCAGCTTCGCACTCTGGCCTCCAGGGGTTGTGGGCATTCTGCTTAAAGTAAGGATTTTTTTTCTACCTACTTTTTAAAAATATTTTATATCTGTAAAGATTTGAGGGGTATAAGTTATTATCATTATTTATGTCAGTGCTCAAATTATTCTAGACATGACCAGCAGAACCCCTTTGACCTGGCTGTAGGACCTTTTGCTGTATTCCATGATTCTTTGCCACAACAAAATGTTCCAGTTGACTTTGCACCTTTCTGCCCTCGCCCCAGCCTTGGATTTAGCCATTTCTCTGCAGGGGCTCGGTTCCTTGTGAGTGGAAAACAGAACGTAGAAACCAAGATGGGAGTGTGTGGAGTACCCTTGGCTATGGAGGTGTCACTCTATGCAGCTTTCTCAGGGAACAGTGTGAGGGAACACAATCTTTTAGAAGCAAATACATGAATACAGGCATGTGCATACCTTGGAAATCTATGTTTATTTCTGCAGCTATTGACTTATGGGCTTGTGTAAATCATGATTTACTCTATATCTCCAATTCCAGTTTGGCACCTATGGCTTATTTTAATTTTCTCCCTTTCTGCATTTGTATTTCACTTCTCTGAGAGTGGGAGACGTGACTTTGAAGGCCCCCCCACCATATTTTCTTGTTCATTTTACATCCTTGTATTTAACCAATCCCTGTCACTGCTTCCACCCTCTGCCTTTTGCTCCATACCCTGTACTGCAGGCTATGTGGAAGGCCTGCTGCTCTAGTTCTGCAGAGAAGCCCTCCACAGGCTGGGGAACATGATGGGCCATAGCAAGACCCTTGAGGGAAGCCACCTCTGCCCTGACAGGGCTCTGACAGCTCACACCAGTCTCTGATCCCTGGACTGGGTGGACACCATCTACACCTACCCTGGCTCTAGTAGCCTTGCCAGGGTTTGAGCACACCACTTCCTTCCATGGACCTTCCCGCAACTCCCTTGGGCTATGATACCCGGTACCAGGCTGGAAGAAGAAAGGAAAAGGGGGAGGAAGGAAGACAGGACAGGTCAGGCAGCTATGGAGGCTTTTAAAATTGATTTTCTCAGATTTTCCATGAAGATCATAGCATCTGCGAAAAATGATGGATTTTCCACTGACTTTCTAATATTTCACTGAATTGCACTTTCAGGAAAATGTCGAATAATGTGATGATAATGTATTTTTTTCTTATTTAATTGGAAATCTTTCTAGTGCTTCAACTTTGTGTGAATGTTGGCAGGTGGTATGAGATAGACTTTTAAATATCATATTGGGAATAGATATCAACTTTTGTTTTACTTTGTTTTTGTAAAGCATGAATGTTGAATTTTATCAAATACATTTTTGGCATATATTGAGATGATACTTTGACTTTTTCCCATGACTTAGTAACATAACCAGATACATTAATGAATATCTTAATATTAAAATATTCTCCTGGGTGAAAGGCATGCTTGTAACTTTGGCTCAATCTGAATAAAAATTAAACAAAACATGTATGCCCCTGGTATTCTGAAATTTAAAAAAATTGTCATATTTTTATAAAGGAAAGTATTTGTTTATGTAACATTCTTTAACTAAGAATTAATTTGATCAGTCTTTAAGAATTTGGTATCATTTATTGTGCTATCTTCTTCGTATTTTGATAGAAAATAAACAAAAAAAGCTATCTTCCTAATTGATGCCACAAATGAATTAAATGAAGTAGAAATTACTTGATTTGAGGTAACCTGCTTATAAAGGCATTAGCACATATGGCCATTTTGAAAGGAGGGTGGTGTGTCTTTATGACAACTCTAAACATTTCTTCCATTACTAGCAATCTGTTCAGACACTCTACTCTTCTTGCTAACATTTTAGTAATGTGCAGTTTCCTAGAAAATAACTTGTTTCATTGATATTTCCAAATTTGCCTTCAAAGAGATCTGTCGTGTTTAAAATCTTGCCTGTGTTTGTGGTTATGTTGTTTTTTTAGAGTGCGCTGTTGTGAGTCTCTGCTTTCTCTCTGTCCCTCCCACATCTCTCTAGCAATTCCGCCAGAGGTTTGTTTATTGCAAGAGTCAGCACATTTTTCTGCAAAGGGACAGCAGTAAACATGTAGACTCCGTGGATCATACGGTCTCTATCGAAACTATTCAACTCTGTTCTCGGAGCATGGAAGCAGCCAGGATAGGACGTAAATGAATGAGTGTGGCTGGGTTCCAATAGAACTTTATTATGAACATTGAATTTGAATTTCATATAATTTTCATGTGTCACGAAATATTAGTCTCCATTTCCCCCTCAACCATTTAAAAATGTAAAAACCATTTTAACTTGAGTGTCATACAAAAGCAGGTGGTGGCAGGATTTGGCCTGCAGTATGCAGTTTCCCAACCCTTCATCTATTTCATAGATTTAGACCTAAAAAAAACCCCTCAAAAATCATTTAAATAGGTTTATCATATAATAATATATATGTATGATTCTTTGTTCTCTAATATTTTAAGAATTAAGATAACTCATCCATCTACTTTTATTATGTTGATTTTTTTTTCTGTCTTCTTCAACTTAAGGTTTTTTCCTTTATTATTTTACATGAGTGTCAGTGTGGTTATATGACAAACAGCCATGTCCTTGTGACCTGGCTTAATAAGTAAGAGATTGTGCATAGAGAAGAGGCGTCTGTGTTTTGCAGTGTGGCACATGAACTGGCTTATATACCCTCCCAATGGAAACCATTTAAAAAATCAAAAAAGCTGGACTAATTGTGTTTTGAAATGTATCACTGAGCTAAATAAACAGAAGGTATCAACAGAAGGCTGAAAACCATTGAAAATCAGGGGCCTCAAAGGGTTTATCAGAAAGTGTCAAAGCAACTTTGGCCCTAAGAGGGTTATCTGTCAGCTCTCTCCTAGAGCTTCTGTTTTGATGCCAAAGGGAGCCTAGGAGGAAAGGACTCTGTTAGGCCCTGCAGAGCAGAGTGCAAGAGGGCCCAGGGACTGAATCCCCGGGAAAGGTAAACACAAAGTAAAATAGCATGACTTGAATCGGGGTTGGTGGGAGAAAATAAATGTCCAGGAGTATTTATTTCCCAGAGTCCATGTTCATACCCACTTGTGGCCTGAGTTGAAAAGTTAAAATTGAAAATTTAATTTAAAGTGGTCTCAGAGTGATAATATTTCCAGATGATTGGCAGAAATACAAATAAAAACCTACTCTAAAGCAATGCCACTTAAAGTAGGCCTGAAAAAATTTCTCCAAGATACATGGACTCACATTTTATAATCTCCAAAGAAAATAACAAAAATAACAGAGCAAAGCTGAGTGTGAACATGTTTCAGATAGTGTAGTGATCAGATTTAGAATAGAAAGTAAGCAAGTTTAACATGGTTTAAGATAAAAAGAGTGAGCCTTGGACATATGCGAATGGGGCATCATATTTCAAAGATGACTTTGAAGATTTGAGAAAGAACAAAATGAAACAACTAGCAATTAAAAATATGATTGAAATTTTTTCAAGATTATAGGTAAAGAGCAAATTAGATAAAACTAAAGAGATACTTGAATTCATGAATAGAAGATGGACTAAAAACATTATCTAAAATGGAGCCCCAAGAGAAACAAAGAAATGGGACCTAGGAAAGAGTGGCTAAGAGATAAATGGCTGAGAAGGGTGTATATATAGACACACACACACACACACACACGTACACACATATATGCACAGTGGAAAGTCAAGGTGAACACCCAAGGGACTATAATAAACTGGCCAGCATACAGCATACAAAGATGGTCAACATAAGGAACTAGGCCTACTGCATTTATAATGTACATGTGTGCATTTGTAGTCTAGGAAAATTAGGCCAACTTGAGGTGGTCAACAATGGAGATATAGATATATATATATATCAGAGTCTTAAGGGAGAAAATAAATGAATGCGGATGAGGTGATATTCCAAAATATAATCGTTGGGAATTTTACTCAGTTGTTGAAAAATACCCAGGCCTAAATCCAGGAAACCCAACAATTCCAAAGCCAAATAAAATACAAAAGAAATCTACATGCAACAATAAAAATTCTGACCACCAAAGAGAATGACCAGTTAGAAAAGAGAGATCATTTACAAAGAAATAGAAATTAGACTGACAGCTGAATTTCCAGCAGCAACAATGGAAGCCAGAGAGAGAATTAGCTTCATTGTGCTGAGAGAAAAAAACTCAGCAAAACAGTATTTCAAGATTGAGAGGAAATAAGACAATTAATAATTATCTATTTCAGGTAGAAACCTTATCACAAATGGAAAGTTTGAGATGCAGAAAGGAATTTGTATTAAGATAATGGTAAATGTGTAGATATAACTTCATACAGTTTTTGGCTCTATGTATTTCTAGTTTTCAGAATTGGGTAGCCGTTGAATGCTAGCCTCAAATCTCCACTTTCAAAGGAGTTTTTCATGCTTTAAAAATTTTTAAAACAAATGTAATTCATGATTGTTGTGCACAGTTTGGAAAAGAGAGAAAAATGGGAAAATAAATGTAGCATCTATAATTTAAAAGTTCATATTTTAATATATAACTTTGTCTTATCAATTTATACCTTTTACTTCATTCGATGCATGATGATTATATGATCCTACTGTTTTTGAATCATGACCATAAAATGAAGCTTTTTCTATGACCTCAAGTATTCTTCATAATGCTACTTAATATTCTACCCTCTAAATGTATCATAATGTACCTGAAACCAGCCATATGCTCACCAATCTTAGTTCCTCTTCCTGGGCACACAGATTGTTTCTCTCAGTCTTATCTGGCATGAATTTTGAGCCAGTAACTGTGTTCTGGCCAGCAAAATACGTGCTGCTCTGAAGTGTACTGTTTCCAGGCTGGGCCTTAAAAACCCTCTCTGCATCCTCCTCTAGCTGAGGGTGGGGATGACTGACGACCAGGATGAGCCCTGCTGGCCAGCCCTTCATTGGGGTCTGAATTTCCTCCTATTGACGGCAACTTAGGAGCAGAAAGCTGGGGTCAGAGCATGTGGGAAAGAGGTTATAGAAAATACCATACAAGGAGTATAACCAGGGAAAAAAAACTCAAATTAAAGGATTTTATATTGTTGTCCATTTTAGAGGAGAAGCTTATTTAGATTACTTTCATGTACAGCCCTCATTTGCTCAAGGGGAGACAGTTTATCCAGCTGGTAATGATCACTCCTTCTCCTGGGCATACATCACAGAAGTTTCAGAAAAGTGCCCATTTAGCTTTCTTGGTGTGTGACTTCCCAGCCTTTGTTATTTTACAGACTAGAGTTTTTTTTAACTATGACTTATATATCACATGTATGTTACAAGTCTTTCCCACTTTATTAATAGCTTTTATTATATATTTTGATATTTTTGATACAGATGCCTTTAACCTTTTTGATCTTAGAAAACCAAACCTGTTGTTTTCTGTTGTTTATTATTCCTTCTGTTGATGTTACAGTTAGCCCTCCCAGAAAAAATGTATTTTTTTCTCAATTGGCTTTTAAGTTTAACATTTACCCTTTGCTTAGAATTCTGTGTATTGTACTTAGAAGTTAGGTATTAACATTTTAAAAATTAAAAAAAAAAGCTGGCAAAATACGGAAAGACTACACCACAGACCAGCGCTTCCTGTGCAAGTGCTGACTGCCTCGGGCACCCTGCTTGGCTGAATCCTTACAGAATCCAGCGAGAACGTTGTTCTTAGCGCCCATTTTAGGGAGGAACACAGGGAGCTGAGGAGCTGCTACGCATCTCATCCACAGTGACA
Organism: Galagoides demidoff; assembly: GCA_963574575.1. Lineage (NCBI taxonomy): Eukaryota > Metazoa > Chordata > Mammalia > Primates > Galagidae > Galagoides > Galagoides demidoff. Next base: position 14,473 of record CAUYQV010151254.1, on the reverse strand, counting down.
GAACCAAGAAATGGGGGGCTGGGACTGAGCCCGGGTCACTGGCCCCACGACCTGCCGCCGGTGGTCTGGGCGCCCTGCACTGGCAACACATAGGGTCAGGACAGGCACCTGCAACATCAAGGTGAAGGGTCTGTGTTGCGTGCACATCCTTGTCTCAGCTGGGGTTGGCTCATAGCACACCAGCTCTGTCCCATTTTTCACTCTGACTCATGCATTATCATCTCATTATTAAGTATTAGTAATTCTCAAAGAAAATCGTATTTAATGCCATTCTCCATTAAGCTTTTAGTATTTCCTCAACTGATTGTTGCTTCATCGTTCTTTGAATTTTAATCACACTCTATATGTATTTTCTCCTGGAATTCATGCTTAGAAAATGTCTTATATTAGTCCTATTTCATTTAATACTTCTTTAGACACTTGCCTTAGTTCCTGTCTTAGATTGCAACCTTTTTTAAGGCATTGGAGAATTATCTGTAGCACTTGGCGCTGTTGATTTCTCATGGCTATCGAATAAATCCTTGTCTGATTTAATTCTTTTAAGTGGATTACAGTGATTGTAGTCAGTGTTACACATCTGATTATGTGCCTACTGTGTGCCAGACTTTATTCTAATCTACATAAACACCCCGATAAAGCAGAGATTACCGTCCCATCCTGGAGGTAGGAGAGAGGCCGCACCACCAGTAGGCAGCAGTCGGAACTCCAGCCCCGGCCAGCCGCCTTGTGCGGCATGGTCGCCTTTCCAGGTCTGTGTAAGGAGGTGGCTTTTGAACTCCTTGCAGAGGACATGGGGCTCTACTTAGTCTAAGGGGCTGGTAAAATACAGGTAGGCTGAGAGGGGGTGTAAAAGCACTTTGGGGCAACGGACCAACCTCCATAATGCGGGAGAAGCAGAAGCATGCTGTTTGTGGAAAGCAACCCAACTTCAGCGAACCATGTCTGTTGAGAAGTTAAAAATAACTCTGGGGAAAAATATGTTACCACCTATCATTGTTATTTCGCAAAATAATTTGACCCCTAATTCTTCTTTATCAAATCTAAGCAAATCAAAATCCTGTTTCCTCTAGCATTGCCCGCCCATCCTCCCCCCTTTCCTTCCTTCCTTTCTTCCATCTCTCTCCCTCCTTCCTTCCTTCCTTCCTTCCTTCCTTCCTTCCTTCCTTCCTTCCTTCCTTCCTTCCTTCTTTCCCAATGTTAAAACAAAAATAATGCCTAGCAGCATAAAAAATGTGCAAGTCAAGTTTGCTTTGCATTTTCTAGTCAGGGCTGATATTAAGTTGGAAATTACATTGTCCCTGATTTTTTCCAACAAGACGTCGTGGTGGATGATCTGGCTGCCACCGCTCATCCCTGTGCAGCTGCTCCCCTGTTCTGTTTGTCCTAAGCTCCCTCGAACTCTGCGGAAGTCAGATGGGAGCGGAACATCCCGAAGGCAGGCTGGCTTCACAAAATAAGGAGGCAGATTGAGCATCCAGGGAAGAGAAAGGCAGGCTGGTGATCCAAGTCCAGCTTAGACAAACTATTTTCTATTTGATGCACTAACACATTGTTGGAGCTTGTCTCCCTTAATTCAAAAAGGAAAAAAAAAAAAAGCCTTTTTCAAAATTGTCCCTCAGGCCCCTTCCCTGTTTGACCTTACTAAAGAGGCGTCATAACCATTCCATTTTTAAAAAGGAGCAGTCAGAGATATGTCAGAGAGAAAGAAAATGAAATTTTTCCATCAGGCAAAATTTCTGCACAGATATTTCAGAAGGATTCATAATTCTGAGCTGTGTACAAATGATCCATTTTGTTAATCTGAATTTTGAGGGTCATTAAAATTTTTTTTCTCCGCTCTGAAGTAGTTTATTACTTAGAGAGAGAGGAGAAAAAAGCCAGTTTAAAACCAGGTAAGGGAAGAAAGCTGACAAAAACATAAATTAGAGGAAGAACTTAATTTAAAAAGTGTCAAAAAGGATAGATAGTCTTAGTTCAATAATAAAGCCTGGTTCAAGAGCCGTCTATCTTTAAATAAAGCATTCAAGCACTCTATTACCTGTATACAACCAATCTTTGATTTCCAATCTAAGTCTATTTTTGCCTCTCGTGATTAGCATACAAATGTGAAAAAAAGGAAAAAAGTGGTTACATGCGTGACGATTAGGACATGCCTTTGCCTTAATGTCACTGGTTTGTCAGGCTAGAGGTGATGAAATGAATTGCCGCTTTGTAGGCGCCTTCGAAGTAAATCTTGTCTGAAAATGACTCCTATCTATCTCCTTTTATTTTTGTTCTAAGTTCATCATACAAATGGCAAGCACGTAAGCATATATTTGCTTTATAAGACAAGGTACAATAGCATATAGCAACTTGCTAATGTGTGTGAGCAGGAGGTGAGCATGGCTCCTCTGGAGGCACTGTCCCCTCCACGGAGCAGCTGAGAGCCCAGAGACTTAGCTTAAATGTGGGGGCTCTACCCTGTCAAGAATCACACGCTCCATGTAAGAAATGAGAGGGCAAAGTGCCAAGGCACACCTCATGCTGGCTGCTGACTCAACTCACAGGAAGAGCTGACACTAGAGAAATCTCTTTTAGTTTTATCTCTGTGCATACTGTCCAAGGCCCTGCCTGACCCCCAGACTTTATGAATATAACGTCTTGTTTACTTTTGTGTGAGTGGTGTAGAAGCCTGCCAAAGCTGACGTGTACAGCTCTGTAATACTATTGCTGGGGAGGGACATACGCCGGATCCCTGCCTACCAGCATCCTCTGAGTCATCTCTTGAGTCCTTGTGGAGGGATCATTCATCCCAGGCAGGAGGGGCACTGACTTGCAGGATGTGTGCCCAAACTGCAGGAGTCTTGGGGGGCTTTGGCCCCATTGGGGGGGGCCTCATAGCCACGGACGTTAGGTCACTGTGTCTGTGGCTGCTGACGGATGGTCCCATTTACATCAAAGGCAGTTATTATGCATGAAACCACTGAAGCATCATTTGTTTCAGCAAGTTCAACCAGTCAATGTTTCAGTTCCTTTCTGATTCAGGGTCAGAAGCAATTGACAGATCTCAGGTTGGCTTCATTTGGGGCCAGTGATACTTCCTTCCTCATTTATAGCAAATCCATTTAAAGAGCATCCTATGTATAAGACATGAGAGGGCCCTTTCGTGGCCTCTTGGCACCGCATGAAAATTCACCTGAATAGATAAATTGTGCCTGGGACTCACCAGCACTCCAAGTCATAGACCTTTAGCATGTGCAGGGGGAGGGTGGCTGTCAGGTGCAAAGGCAGGTGGGAACCAGGCTTAGGGCCACTGCTGGGAACCTTGAGTCAGCTTTGAGAGTCACTTGAATCTACATTTAAAGGAAATCATCTTTTTCCACTTTGAGATAATAGCTTCAGATTCAATTCTAGGAGAAGAAACGACTAATATAGGTTTAGAGCGCCACTTAAAAGTTCACTAACATTTGTGTGGCACATTCTAATTTAAAACTGATCATTGTTTATAAATAAAATATTATTTAACCCATATGATACCCACAGGAGGGAGGCACTATCCCTGTTTATCAAGGAGGAAGCTGAGTCTCCAAGTGCAAGCCAATTTCATAGAGAAAATACAAAAAAAGAAAAGCAGCAAATACAGAAAAGTAGGAAAAATATCTTTTTATTTCCATGCCAAACTTTCAGTAAGAATCATATTCCAGATGCAAAAAAATGGGAGAGGGCAAATTATGTGACGAATATCATCTTGGCTCCTGACCCATTGGACAGAAACTCTGGGGCAAAAGCACTGAGAGTTCACTTTTGCCTTTGAGCACAGAGCGGAAGGGAACTGTCTCAACACCAAGCAAACACGAAAGGACGTGAGTTATCCTTGTGGTGGCCCATGGGGTGTGTGGTCACCTGGGCCTTCTCCCTTCCCCCCAGATCAGTGTTCTTAGCTTCTCTGTGCCACAGAGTCTGGGTTTCTCGTACTTGCCGGCCACGTTCTTGCAGAACAGAGTATCATCAGACTCTGCCCTCTGACTCTGCTCTGTCACCTTTTCTGTAACTTCTTTAGAGAAGCATGAAACGCTTCTTATGCAATGTTACAGCAAAGCCACATGGCGGGGGTTGAGGGGAGATACCTGCAGCCATAGGAGGCCATGTCCGGAGGGAGACAACGTAATTCTTAAGATCTATTAACTTCAGACCTTGTACAGGTAGGGTTGAGGCCATCCTAGGTGCTATTTAATTTGATGAGTTCTGTATGCCTGTTTGTTTATAGGAAAGGTGCCAGAATAACTTCATTATACACAGATCTCCTATCTGAGATTTCCATTCTTTATTTGAAGGGAGGAAACAGAATTGATTGACAGTCTCCTTTCTAAAGATTAGTGTTTCAATATTACAAAACCAAGGCTTTGTGTTCATCTGCTTGTGGAAGGAGGTTTTGTGGAGGAGTCTCATCCTTTAAAAACACCCAATTGTAAATCTGAATAAAAGTAAAAAACAATTAAACTCAATAGACACTGGAGTTAAATGCCTTCCCCAGTATTCCCAGTGATCACTGAAGGGGACACAGAGCCAAGACTTTCCCCACAGGATGGTGTGTCAGTAGCTCATTCATTTTATGTTAATAATGTGTTAGCGCCCACAACGTGGAGACTCTGTCCAACAGGCATACGTGGGGGGCTGGGTAAGGCACTAGGTGCATCTACTCATAAGAAACAGTAGCTAGCGTCATAACATCTAACAGATATTTCATGCATGTGGAAGATATTTAATCCAACATTTCTCCCAGTGATAGACACACATGCACAAAATGTAACCAGTTCTGTTTGTCTTCCCATTGTCATCTGATGTGGTACCATCTGGCGTCCGACAGCAGCACCTCTGCCATCGGTGCCTTTCTGTGTGTGAGGGAAGTGACACTGTATTATTAGAGCATTTAAATAGGTGCTTCTTGGGCACTGTGCAGAGATAAACGGGCTTTGCAGCATTAATGTGTGGAGGCCTCAAAGTAGCATTACTGAGCACATTTATAAATGTTTTACAAGTTGAATATTTTTAGAGAAGACTTAATAATCTTATTTAAAAGATTTTCAGTAAATAAGCCAAGTTTATGTACATATTCATCCGTTGTGTGAATACAATGCAAAAGAATGGGGAGCCCATTTGTTAACAAAACTACAATGTAAGTGAGGATTTAAAAAGATGAGCAATATCATACAGGTTTTTTTCTAAACCAAAAGAAGAAAATATGGGAATATTTTGAAAAAATACATATGAGTAGTTGCAAACCTTTAAAGTGGCTTATGTCATCTGGAGTATGACTCAGGCACAGTACTCTTCAATTCTATTATTACATTGGTTCTACAAAAAAGAAAAACTGCAAGATCAATTTAATATTTAACTTACCAGTTTCCAACAATCTAAAACTTTTTTGGTAAATGGTTAAGTTAAATTTGATAGTAGATTTATTTATATTTATTTTGCTTTTTCAAAGCAAACAAAAAGTATCTCCACAAAACAGGCAAAGCTCGCCCCCTGCACCCCTCAGAGGCAGTCTGTGCGATCTGTAGGCAGGGGGAGAGGCATCTGTTGAAAGTAGTTTATTCAGGAGATGTTTGGTGACACCCACAAGGTGCTGAGCCCTGGGATGGGACAGTGAACCAGGTGGATGGAGTCTGGTTCTCCAGAGCTTGTGGAGAGAGGTGACTATTCAGTAAGGTGCCAGGTGGTGACAGACACTGAGGTGACATCAGTGGGGTGCCCTGATGGACAGAGGCCACAGTGGGGCTGTGTGACTTTGGGTGATGCTGTGAAGACTTCATGGGAGATGCTGTGCAGGCCAGTGGTAGGGAGAGGCCAGAAACTGGCCACCCGTGTCCCCATCAGGGAAGGACCGACCCACAGCCCTGCGGTGGGAGCAAGGTGGTGGAGGGCACAGGTGAGGGCGTCATGAAGTCAGCAGGAAGCACAGGAGACTATGAAGCCCTATGTCAGGACCTGACCTGGTCATCAGGGAGGGCGGGGGAGTGGGCTGGGGCTGGGCAGAGGAGGCGGGTGATTGCGCCTCAGATGCAGAGAGTCCCGGAGCAGCTTCCACATCTCACGCCTGGTCCTGGGATACACCGAGGGGCAGGACAGAGCACCCCTGCTTCTTACACAGAGTCCTGTCTTAAGAAGTTCCACAGATTAACCTCTTCCTATTTCTAATGTCTACTGGGGAAAAGGATTTGTCAACCTTTGTTGGCTTCTCTATTCTTGCTATTTTTAAAGATAATTTTAAAGACCCTACTTATTTATTTCTCTTCCACAAACTCAGGCTCTTGAATATCAGGCATGTTCATGTCAGGGCAGGTCTGAAGTGCAGCATTTCCCTCTGAGGGAGTACACTGTGTTCACCAAACAGCCGTCAGGGAAGCGAGAAGTCTGCACACCCTGCTGAAGGCTCAGCCCGCCGGGGAGCTGGGGATGCTTATCCCAAAGAAAAGACGACTGGAGGACACCCTTGAAGGAGCTGTGTTGGCACCAAGACAGCTGGTCTCTTGGATGGAGGAGGAGGTTTGGGGCTGGACTGAGGGATAGGCAGTCCGTCTGGGCCCCAAGTCACAGGGAAATATAGATGGTCCCTAGGAGGGACTTGCTGGGACCAGAATAACTGTGGATGTGTTTTAAGATGCTGCTTTGCGACCTGTGTTCCAATCCTAACCTCCCCTTGCACTAACTCAGTGATCTTGTGCATGTCACTTTGACCATTCCCCAATCTGAAAAAAATAGGACATAATCAGACCCTTCTCTAACCAGGGGTAAAAGAAAAGACATGTGAAAGAACCCAGCACAGAGCAGCTGCCTCCATGAATGAGTACATAGGTCACTAGGAAAGCTTTGAGACATGCTGTGTTATGGTCCATTGTTTCACTTCCAAGAGACCCAGTTGACAGCGTCCTTTCTGATTCACTCATGCAGATTTTAGCTTGCTTGGTTTATCAGTGTTGTTGGGAAGGCCTCTTTTGTTTCTATCCATATAGATTCTACTTTCTTGATTTTTGTGTATTTTGAAACTTTTATAATGACCCACGTATAAATTTTTCCAACCAGGGAACGTGCATAAAATGGCTCCATACTCCCCATCAAGGCAATGTACTGATGGAAGATGGTTAACGCCTCCGGTGGCACAGGTTGGGAGAGTGGGCTTGAGAAGGTGACAATCCGTTATTTCAACAATACCAACAACTTATCCCTAGGGCTTATTATTCCTTGAGAAAGAAGTGAGGAGTGTGTCCTGAGGATCCCATCGTGGTATCCTGCTGAGTAGCACCTGATCAATATCAAAATCCTGGCCAGGTGCAGTGGCTCGGGCCTGGAATCCCAGCACTCTGGGAGGCTGGGGCAGGTAGATTCCTTGAGCTCAGGAGTTCGAGACCAGCTGAGCAAGACTGAGACCTCATCTCTATTAAAAATAGAGAAACTAGCTGGGTGTCACAACAGGTATCTGTAATCCCAGCTACTCAGGAAGCTGAGGCAGGTGGATCACTTGAGCCCAGGAGTTTGAGGTTGCTGTGAGCTGACAACACCACTGCACTCTAGCCTGGGCAGCAGAGTGAGACTCTGTTTCAAAAACAAAAAGCATCAAAATCCTAACGTATTCTGGGCAAACATTGGGCTTCCTGGAGTCTGTGTAATTCCTGGTTATTATTAAGAAGCACTGGAAAGACTTAGCTTAAACAACCTTTTTTGTAGAATTCAATGTTGCTTTTGACATTTTTGGAGAAGTAGCATCTAAGATGCTGTCTGACCTGCAAGGGCTGGGACTCTGATTCTGAGGTAGTTTGCGAGAGCTGTTATCTCTCACTGCAGTGCGTATGCCAGCGGAGAGTTCCTGCGCAGCCACTCTGGGGGTCACCTAGGAACGTAGGGGTGGACCTTACAGAAAAGGGCATGGCTCTCCAGGTGGCCTAGGAGGCCAGGGCTGGAGGTGAGGTCCCCAAGGGCCATGGTCCCCAACGTCCCCACTTTTGTTTCTTTTCTTTGACAATGTTTCATCAGAATTCCAATCTGTACAATGCACAATCTGCTCTGTCCAGAATGTCTGATGGCCTTTGTGATGTCTGAAGGTTAACTACCACGTCTTTATTCTTCTACAATTTACCTGGATTTCTGATTGTTGTAAAGGCCTTTTCATACTTCCCATGTTGGCCTGACCTTGTTCTCTTCCTTCCTGTGTCCTTCTTTAGAGTTTCTTCACAGAATCTCCAGATCGTGTGAGGGTGAATGTTCCCACCCAGCCTGCCAAGGTCTGCTGCCACTCAGGGTAATACCAAGGGGTGAAATAGTTGTCCCTTAAAAGGGACCTTTGAACAGTTTCAGTGGTGCTGAATTAGATAGAAGTCTGAGAGATGATTGGGCAGCTACCACCAGCTCTGCTCGTGTTTTTGTGATGTGTTTATCTCAGAAGATTAATTGGTTCTTTCCCCAACTAGTTTTCAAATGGCGTATGTAAGATGCTTCAATTATGGTTGACTGGCATTTCATGGCTCTGCTGAGCCCTTTGCAGGAGAAGAGTTGTCAGCTCCACATTTGCCGCGCCCCTTTAGTAGTGGCCTCCTCCGTCCTCCGAGTGCCCTGCTGCTGCTTGAAGCTATTGCAGTGGGTCTTTAGGGCTGTCACCTTGGTCTCTGGGTGCTTTATTTAAAACCCAGGGGAGCTGAGATATCTCCTGTAAGATTAATGTAAAGGAATCTCAACCCACTAGCTCAGATAATGTAACTTTATTTTATAAAATGCCACTTATTCTCCAGTTTGGAGCATAAAACCTTCATTTCACTTCTACATGGGATTGCCTGCCCTGCTCAGACCCACAATGCCAAAGTCTGAGCTGCGTCGGTGTTCATCCGCACAATGCCTGTGCCCGGCCTCCAGTGCCTGCAGCCACCTGCCTCCTCTCTGCTGTATCTCCCCTTGTCTCTGTCTCTTCCAGGGGAAATCATATTAAGAATTTGTTCCAGATATTGCTCCGTGTCTGAAAATCATGTATTTTTTTTTTCAAAAGTTAGAAGGACTTGGAGTCTGCTTTGCTTCTCAGTCACCCCCATTTCTTCTCTGAGATAAGAAGCATGCAGACATGACCTTCTGGAGTAAAATAAAACTTGGAGAAAGAAATTAATTAATACAGCAAAGTACTATTCATATAACCTTACTATAATCTTAACATACAATGATTAAAAAAAAAGTTCAGCAACCTTGCAAAAAAAAAAAAAAATCAGTGTCTTGGATAGAATCTATGTACATAGAAATTTGAGGATGACTGTCCTTATGAGTTTGTTCTATTTTATCTAGACCTTGATGCTAACCTTTTAAAAGGCCTATTAGAATTCTAGATTTTTGGGAACAGTTTTCTTATAAAAATCAGTAATATGTTTCTGGCCTGGATATTGTAGATAAGACATTTTTACATTATTATTATTATTTTGTCTTAAGTGAGCTGCTTTGATAAAGAAGAATGAGAAGGTATTTCTCAAATCCCCACGAGGGTTTTTGCATCACCTACTCTGTCCCCAGCTCGCCCACTTCCAAGCAAATTCCTCTAATATTTAATCTAACATCCTTGAACATAGTGGGCCCTGAACTCCACCAACAGCAACTGACATCTGGAATCAAACTTTGAAATCAGTTCTGTGCAGATCACCCAGCTCCGCTCTCCCTTGCTTCACTTTACTTTTGGCAAAATCTCAGTCTTGGTTAAATCCCGTTTTGCCTCATTGCATCTACGTCACTGTGGCTGAATGTACTTGGGGGAAAAATCAACCAGGTGGATCTCATTTTTAAATCATAGCCACAAATTTCAGCCCCTATTCTGCACGGCCGTCACACTGTGTTTCTCATGTTTGTTCATGCTCTTCTAGACAATGTTCTATGTCTTTTTCAGGTGAGGGTCTCCTCAAACCCCCAGCATCTCCTCCTGCATCCTTATTCTTAAGTCAGTGAATTTCTACTAGGGAAACTGTAGCCTTCATAGGGGTCTGCCATCTCCCATCCACCTCCTCACCAATGGTAACTTTGACGTTGCTGCCTTCAGTGTTCAAGTCTCAGGCTTCCCTTTCCTTGGCTCATCAGCAGGATTCAATATGGTGAATCTCCCTTCCTTGAACTTCCGGAAATACCTTTGCTCTTCTTGCTCTCCTACCTCTCCTGGGCATCTTCCTGTCTTACCTACTCTTTCTCCAAGTCCTTTGCTTTTCTTTGTTAATACCCTGACCTATCAACTGTGGCCCTAGGTTACACCCTAAGTCATCTCACAATCAGACTTGCACTCTAGTTGCTGTGTGGCCAGTCCTCACACTGTCTCCATCTTTCCCCTGTCTCTAACCCCATGCATGAGACCTTCTCAGCTTCTCCATTGCAGTGGGGATGCATCTCCAACCACCTCAGCTGTCACTTTTCGGCATGAGCTTTGCTCTGTCCATCCTATTGTGAAGCCACAAACTTAGGAGCCACCCTTGACTTCTCTCTCTCCCATTCATTCCATTTGTAATCCACAAACAAATCATCTGTTCTAACCAAAATATATGCAGAATGCACCCTCTCCTCCTGGCCTCAGTCCCTAATGCCCTCTGGCCTGGATTATAGCCCTTCACTGGTCTTTTGGCTTCTACTCTTGTTTTCCTACTCACTTTTTTTTTTTCTTGAGACAGAGTCTCACTCAGTCACACTGAGTGATGCCATAGGCATCATAGCTCACAGCAACCTCAATCTCCTAGGCTCAAGTGATCCTCTTGCCTCAGTCTTCCAAGTAGTTGGGACTACAGGTGCCTGCCACAATACCCAGCTACTTTTTCTATTTTTAGTAGAGATGGGGTCTCACTCTTGCTCAGGGTGGTCTCAAACCCCTGAACTTAAGCAATCCACCTGCCTTAGCCTCTCAGAGTGCTAGGATTATAGGTTCTTACTCATTCTTAGCAGCACAGTATCCAGAATCCTTTTCCAAAATCACACATCAGGGGCATCACTCTCCTGCCCAAGCTCTTCCATTTCCTTGGTGTAACGGTCAGTTCCTTACCATCAGGGACTTACTTCACCCCTCCCAAACCCATACATGGGGTACATTGACCCTCCCAAACCAATGCACAGGGTACATTGCTTTCTTTAGGCCTCTCGCTGCTGTTCCTCTGTCTGATTGGGGGCTACTGTAGGAGCGCCACACTTACCCCTTGGCCCACACCAGAGGCACTGGAGCTTTGGAGCACAGTGTGCTACTGACCTAGCAGTTCCTACCTCAAGTATCTAAGTTTCTACCCAAAGGTCTCTTTCTGGCCTTGGGACTGTGCTCAGCCTGCACAGGGCAGACTGGCAGTAATGGTGTGCAGCATCTGAGCACCTCCCTCTTGCTGGGTGGGGCTGACCTCAGGGTATTTCTTGTACTCTGTTGGACGACCCCTGTGGGGTTGGGCCCTGATTGCCCATACAGTAAGACACTCATTAGCCTACCCTTAATTTCTCTACTTTAAGCTGTTTTATGATTAGAATTTTTAATGTTGAACCGACCTTTTCTAACTGAGGTTAATTAACGGTAATTTTGTCGTAATGGATTACCTTTATGATACATTGTTAGATGAGTTTGCTAATATTTTGTTAAGGATTTGTGTCTATGTTCACTAAAGTATCCTAGAAGTTTCTTTCTTCCAGTTTTTTCTTTTTGCCCCCTGGTTTTGCTGTCATTATTCTACTTATCTCTTTAAATGAACTGAAGAGTGTCCCCTTTTTATCTGTTCTCTCTGTGAGTTTGTATATGATTGGAATCATAATACTCTGGCAAAATTCATTTGTTAAACTTTCCAAAACAGTTTATTTTTCATGGGAGAATTTTACATACAATTTCAATGTAATGAATGTTCTGAGACCATTAAAAATGTAGATTATTCTGAGTCAGAAAAATTTGTTATGTTTTAGAGGAATTTATTTGTTTCTCCAGTCTTCAAATATAAAGTTGTTTTGAATATTACATTTCTGATATTTCTATGAGGATTCCCCTTTTCTCATTCCTAATAGTTTATCTGTACTAGTCTTCTTGTCTTGATCATTTTCACCTGAGTTTTATCTTTTTAAATTAATTTTTTCAAACAATTTTTGATTCTTCTGAGATCCTAATTTTATCTTCTTTTCATTGTCCTAATAATTGTTGTATATTGCTCCTCTCTTATCTTTTCTTTATGATTATTTTCTTGTTTGTTTTTCTAACTTTTAAACTGGCTGTTTAGCTCACTACCTTTCAGATTTTATTCTTTTTATGTAAAGCATAGACACACTCAAAGCTATACATTACTCACAAGTAGATAACATTTCCTATATTGCACAGGAGTTTTAATATCTAATATTTAATTGCCTTGAGTTCCATGAGTTATTTAGAAATATTTTAGAATTTTAGTTTTTTAATGAATGTTTTCTTTTGAGTTACTCTCTTTTCTTGACTTCTAACTTAATTTTTGCTTAGAGAACATGGTTATTATGATATTACTTACTCCTTTGAAATTTGTTTTCTAGTATATTGTCATTTTCATAATACTCTATGTATTATTATTATTATATATGTATTTTTTTTCAGTTTTGGCCAGGGCTGGGTTTAAGCTCATCATCTCTGATATATGGGGCTGGTGCCTGCTCCTTTGAGCCACAGGTGCCCACTTTATGTATGTTTTTAAAGACTGCTAGGTTTTATATATGCCTTTTAGCTCAAGTTTGTATATTGTTTAAATTATCTACAGCCTTACTGGCTTTTGTTTGATTTATCACTTACTGAAGGAATTAGTTGAAACTTGTATATTGTAATAATAGATTTGTAAATTTTTATTAGAGTTTCCTTAATTTTTGCTTTGTGTGTTTTCAGGCTATGTTATTAGATGCTTACAATTAGATTCAGAATTGGTATATGTTCCTTCTTAAAGTGAATTTTTTGTCATTATATGGGAAGTTAAATAAGGTCATTAATAATAATAGTCATCTAACAATGACTTTGCTTTAGAATCAGTTTTTCCAGATATTAACATAGTTTCTTTTGATTTCTATTTTCTTGATAGAGCATTTCAAAATGTTTTACTTTCAATTTTCTGTGAAGTTTAGGTGTGTATCATACACATATAAATGTATATATCATACATAATATAAACATAGAATATATGCACATATATGTACATAGATAAATTATAAAGGTTTAGAAAGTTATATAGCTGTATTTCTCAACCATCAGCATGAAAATGTTTGCCTTATGACTAGAGTGATTAATATCTTTATGTTGTTATTTTTGATACATTTTTATCATTTTATCTAGTGATTTCTCTATACTTAGATTTTTAATTTTGTTTCTTTTCTTTTTTCTTGAACTGATACCTTCTTTTCTTCATTCGATATTTCATTATTTTAGTGGTTATCCTAGAAATTTTCACATGTATGTTTTATGTAATAAGTTTGAAACTAATCAGTATCTTCCCCATTCTCTTAAGCAATTTAATCTTGATGCTTCTTCAATTTACCCTTGCTGACTCCTAGACTCTTTGCAAACGTTGACGTGGTAAATGTTTAACCTGCATGTTAACCCTCTTCCCTATTTAGTGTGGCTCTTGCGTGTTAGATTTTCATTTTGGTTGATTTCTTTCTCCTTGAAGTATCTTCTTCAGGAGACTCATTATAGGAGGGCATATATGCTGGAAAGTCTTTCCATTTGTGTTTGTATTCTTTTCCTGCCATTTTTAAAGACAGAATTGCTGGCTCAGCGCCTGTGGCTCAATCGGCTAAGGTGCCAGCCACGTATACCTAAGGTGGCGGGTTCGAATCCCCAGCCCAGACCTGCCAAACAACAATGACGGCTGCAACCAAAAAATGGCCGGGCGTTGTGGCGGGCGCCTGTGGTCCCAGCTACTTGGGTGGCTGAGGCAGGAGACTTGCTTGAGCCCAGGAGTTAGAGGTTGCTATGAGCTGTGATGCCACAGAACTCTATCCAGGGGGATAGCTTGAGGCTCCGTCTCAAAAAATAAAATAAAATAAAATCTGGGTCCATCTGCTACAGATGGTACATGTGGCTTGATTTGTTATCTTTCTTTCTTTTTTTTTTTTTTTTTTTGAGACAGAGCCTCAAGCTGTCCCTATGGGTCGAGTACCATACATAGCATCACAGCTCACAGCAACCTCCAACTCCTGGGCTCAAGCAAGTCTCCTGCCTCAGCCTCCCAAGTAGCTGGGACCACAGGCGCCCGCCACAATGCCTGGCTATCTTTTGGTTGGTTTTCATTGTTGTTTGGTGGCCCGGGCTGGATTCGAACCCGCCACCTTAGGTGTATGTGGCTGGCACCTTAGCTACTTAAGCCACAGCCGCTGAGCCATTAGTACAGCCACTTTCAAAGACAGTTTGGAAGTTTCTTACAAAACTAAAACACACTTTTGCTACATGATCCCGCAATCACAGTCTTTGGTATTTACCAAAGGAGTTGAAGACTTCCGTACACACAAAGATTCCACA
>CAUYQV010151253.1:0-10779 GCA_963574575.1 Galagoides demidoff | reverse complement strand
TTCATGTCATTTGCTTAATCATTGTATCAAAACATTTATATTCTAGTTCTAGAAAAGTTCACTTGTACCCTTGTTAGACAGATATATAGGTGATCTTTCCGGTCACCCTCCCACCACCCATCTGCCCTTCTCCCCTCCCCTTCCCCTTTGACTACTCTAATGTGTTTTGTACTCTCTGTTTCATCTTGGTTGTCTTGTCTGCTCAGAAGGGATGCATCAGCTGAAAGCTTCTGGCCAGGGTACTCCCTGGTGTGGCTTGAAGTACAACCTCGAAAGGAAAGTGGACAGATTGCCCATGAGGGTGGCAAGTAGGTTTTCTTTTTTCTAGCTCCCTTTTCACAAGGGGCAGTCCCCCATCCTAGTCTGGTTTTGTGGCTCTGCGTTTGTTAGTGATGTATTTTTCAATTCTTTGTCTGACCACCTCAAAGCTCCAGCACACTTTCAATCTAAACACTAATCTGAAGAGTTCCTAGAGGCTACAATCTAGAAGAATTCAAGTTTCAATCAGCTAGATTCTACAGGCCCTCCGAATACCTGGGATTCAGTAGAGATCAGGAAAATTCTGCCTTATTTGTAGGGCAAAAAGAGTCATATACTAGAAACCATAAGAAAGCTTAAAAATAAACTGCAGAAGGATTAATCTAATCTGTATGTAAATAGATCACCTGTTCAGAAATTATGACATTCTTTAAGAAATACAACAAAATATATTCAACAAGTCAGTGTCTGATAAAAATTAGTAGACACATAAAGAAAGAGTACAATGGAAACTATGATAAGAAGAAAAATATGTCACTGGAAAAGGATGAGAAAGGAGAAAGAAGATGGGATAAGCAGACAAGGATGCTAAACTGCAAATGATAAATATGCTTAAGGATTTAGAGGAAAAGCAAACATGACAACTAGGTAAATGGAAGATATGAAAATCATAAAAAGATAAATTTAGAAATGAAGACAATATCTGAGACAAACATACTATTTGGGTGTGTTGCAGGAAGGTAGGCTCAATGGAGAGAAAGAGCATCCAAACACTGTATTTGAGGAAAAAGGCTTTATTTCAGCCTGCAGAGTTTACGGTATAGAAGATTTTGAAATGACTGCACTCCCTGACTAGCTTGGTCTTTCCCTTTTTATCTCCAGTCAAAAAGTTCCAACCCATAGATACCTTTCTCATTGGTCAGTTTGAATCAAGCCAGACATGCTGTTCTAGTCCCCACAGAACTACAGGATTTTATAGAAGTGGAAATTTCCAGGTCCCGGGAAGTTAAGTCTACAAATTCCTAAGAGCTGAATCACCATGGAGAGGACCCTGCAGGTGTACCATTGTGGTCTCCTTGAGAAAACCTCTGTTCTCCTAGACCTCACCCTTTCTAGGTATCCTTTCTCAGATGGAATTATTTCTCCTGTCTCCTGAGGAATATTGGTGGAAATGTTACCAGATGTAGAGGGTCCAGTTGCCTATCACTGTTAGCCAATATGCAGAGATGGGGATAGGTCTACCAAACTTTGTCAGAAGGCCAGGATTCTCAGGAACAATGAGAGTAAGCCTCTCCAAGACTGTTCTGTTTTTCCATTTCCAAAATTACAGTTTTATACGTAAAAGTTCAAAGCAGAGACCACACCAACACCTATTCCAAATAATAATCAACATAACTGAGTGACCTATTACAACATTACAATTCACAAGTTAATCACCTAAATCAACCCACCTAAACTATTAAAGATAGGTATCTTCAGGGTGGGACCTAATTTAGGAAACAGTAAGAATGGGAGATGGGGATGAAGGTCAGGCAGGACCTAAACCAACCAGACCTGCTGTGTCATGTCTATTCTAGCCTGACAGACTCCATCATATTCTTACTACATGTGCTTTCAAAAACCCATTGCATTTGGGGAAAAGAAGGAGAAAGTGAGGAGGAGATGAAGTTCTACCATTGATGAAGGAGCAGGAACACTCATGAAGGCCATAGTGCTGACTCCAAAGCCCACAGTGGCTGCCTAGTGCTGAAACATAAACAGAACATCAGAGAATAACCCCATACCATACCTGCCACATGCTAACACTCATTGACTAAAAAAATAACAAATAACAGTGGTATATAGCTGATTCAACTTTAAAAGACAAAATTCCTTTGGTGAGCAGCACAAAGGGAAGACAAATACCAGGCACCACTCACTCCAGGAATGTAAAGCCTGGGTGTAACCATAGGAACTACAACCTTCAAATGACTAGTTTCTCAAAGATTTCCACAATAAAGGCCTAGAAGAAGGAAAAGCTGCTCAGCTCTACGCATAAAAATTTCCTTTAGTATTTTCTGATACAACCTGTCTGATTTTCTAATACTTTCTACAAAAGTATTGTGAGGCATACTGTTATGCCCGAAATTTCCCAAGTGGCCCCAAAGAGACGGTCTGAGACACACTCCGATGTAAAAGCACAAGGTGAGTTTTATTCAGGCCCTGGGAAGCCTGGACTCTACTGGTGAACACACCAAGGAAGAGCCTCGAACCCGGGGTGGAGGAAGTTTTTATGGGGTACAGAAAGCAAGAAGGGTAGGGTCTGATACGAGTATACTCTTGATTGGTGGTTGGTGATTTCATTAGTAAAGGAGGGTTTGGATTGGTACAGGTGAGGGGTGGGGGATTTCTTAACCAGGGCTAGAGGTAGTGTAGCCTAATTAGGTAGTTGAAGGAGAATATCTGAATTTCAGTAGAAACCTTTTGCCTATTATGGGAGCTGTTCAAGGGACTGAAACTTATTACCTATTATGGCAGCTGTCTGCCTAAGGTGTCTCAATCAACGGCTTAATGGCTGTGCAGCAGGTTTGGGGGAGGCAGCAGGGAGTGGCCCTGCGGTTTAACAGAGCTTATGCAGTAAATGACAAAATGGCGCTGGTCTGGCCCTTTCAATACCAAAGGCAAAAAGCAAACAGAAGAGAATGTTAAATACAATTTATGGGAGGCTATTGTTTTAACTAAACTCCTACACCAGACTCTAACTAGAATGGAGTCACTCATTCCAGGTGCCATGTAATCGAACTGAACTTTAAAATGGGCCACTTTATAGATTCACAGAGACTTGAAGAAGTAGCATAGAAAGATCCTATGTAAATTTCATTCAGTTTTTCTCAATTGTTACATCTTACACAGTTAAATATAACACAATATTAAAACCAGGAAATTACTCTCACGTATATGATCAAATGATTTTCAATAAGGATGCCATGACCATTAAATGGAAAAAGGATAGCCATTTCAACAAATGTGGGGAAATTGAATGTCCACATATAAAAGAATGAAGCTGGATCCTTATGTTACCCTATATTAAAAACAAACTCAAAAAACTCAATTATATTCAAGTGAGGGAAGGGTGAGGAGGAAAAGGGAAAGGGGAGGAAGGAGGGGCATTGGTAAGCTCTCACTTAATGTGAATAGTGTAAGAAGGGCATACAGCACACCCCCCTGGGTGAAGGGCTCAACCACAACTTGCATTTTACCTTAGAGATGCAAACAATGTAGCTTAATCATTTGTACCCTCATATTAATCTGAAATTTTAAAAAAATGAACTCAAAATGGCTTAAAGACCTGAACATGAAACCTGAAACTATAAAAATCTTAGGAAAAAAATAAAGAAAAAGTTTTAGAATTTTTCAATTTTTAGTTTTTTCAATTTAGCCATTGAATTTGGCTCAGAGAGAACACTAAAAATATTGACAATACAAGAAAAAAATATATAAACTGGACTTTATCAAAATTTAAAACTTCTGTGTGTCAAAGGATAGAATCAATATAATAAAAGGGTAACCTATAGAATGGAAAAATGTTTGCAAATCACATTTTTGATAAGGGATTAAAATCTAGAATATAGAAAGAAATTCCAAAACCCAATTATAAAATTACAAACAACTCAATTCTAAAATGGGTTGTTGGCATCCTGCCCTGGGGGCGAGGAACACTAAGACCTGTGGAACTGGTGTGACCAACTGAAAAAATATAAAATTAGGAATGATGATACAGAAAGACACATGAGACACAGAAAGAAATTTTCAAAGGTGGGAGCTCAGGGGACCACTGCCTGTTTGTGGGCTCCAGCAAGTGGCCCCAAGTCTTCGTTCCACTCAGTTTTTATTGAAATCTATCTGCCCAGGTGGTAAGTTGAGGGAGGGAACAATAGATCAGCAGTTTCTTTTAGTGAGCAAATCAGCTCCTCCTGTTATTATTATTAACTTTAAAGATTTGAGTAGTTTTGAGGAATCTGAAACTTGAGCCTTGTGTGGGGGAAGCCTCCAGTCTGGAGTCACACATACGGATAGATTCCTAGGGAGGTGTTAAGCTCCACTAGTTCACCATGGAGTAAAATGCCACTGGTGCTAATCTCCTCTGAGGAATCAGTGGGAGAGAGGCATTTTCCTCTCATCACCACCACAGAGGATTTTCCTCTGTGATAAGGAATGTTAAACCCTCCTGCCCATATCTCAGGGCTCAAGCTATTCCCTTGGTCTCTGCCCCAGCCAAATGCAAATCTCCACAATGATTATCTGTTTTGTCTGTTTAATGGGCAATAAACGACCTAGATGTGTCTATCCAGGTCTTGTCATAATCTGTTTTATGAACACTTCCTCAGAGTGTTCACAGACTCAGCAGGATATTGATGTAAACTATATCCCCAATAGGCCAGAGTATCAGGAAAGGCTAGAAACGTGTTCAGATAAGAAATTTAGCAATGGCTAGCTTAAAGGTAAACTAGCTGACTTTTCCTTGTTCCGACTTCTTCAGCTTACTTTTTAATCATCTCTTTTTTGGGGGGTGCCCTCCCCTGCCAAGAATGAGGTCTTTCGTCCCTGTTCTGCCTGCAATGGGTAAAAAAATTGAATAGACATTTCTCCAGAGAAGATATACAAATGGCCAATAACAGCTAAAACAATCTTCACTCCTATTAATCATTAGGGAAATGCAGATCAAAACCACAATAAGATATCACTTCCCATCCATTAGAATGGCAATTACTAAAACCAAAGCACAACTGAAAACTCAAACACATGAACAGAAAATAAGCATTGGTAATGGTGTGGAGAAATGGGAACGATTGCACCTTGGTGGTAGGAATGTAAAACGATGTAACTGCTATAGATAAAGATGTGATAGGCCCTTAGAAAATTAAACATAAAATTACTACATGTTCCAGCAATTTCCTTCCTGGGTAAATACTGACAAAAGCTTCTTTCTTGACCAAAATCTAGTCAAACTCCTCTAAGCCCTCTTCTTGACTAACCTTGGCCTGCATTTAGCAAGAATCTTGCTCAGTCAGTTCAATGAGAACCCCTGCATTTAATATTTGATCAACCTCCTCATCTCCCACCTCTAATATCAAAATCCTTAACCTCTCCAAGTAGAAAAAACCTACTAAGCCAGTTTCTATGCTTTTAATGTTTCCTCTTAGCAATTTTCCACCTACTAACTCCTTCTCTGCTTTTTGATTATAACCCCCTAGGCTGTCTGCCGTATATGGAGTCAAGTTTAGTCTTACTCTCATCATTATAATAGTCTCTCCCCTGTTATAATACATATGATCCTTGATTTTTGATAATGTTGTATATTAATAAATCAATCTTAAATTGAAAATATTATAAGTCAAAACTGCATTTAATGCACTGGACATCACAGCTTAGCTTAGCCTACTGTAAATAGACATGCTCAGAACACTTTCATTAGCCTATAGTTGGGGAAAAATCATCTAACACAAAGCCCATTTTATAATAAAATTTTGAATAGCTCATATAACTTTTTGAATATTGTGCCGAAAGTGAAAAACAGTATGATTGTATGGGTACTTGAAGTATTGCTTTCACATCATGGTAAACTTGAAATATCTTTTAAGTCAAAACATCTTAAGTCAGGGATCACCTGTAATCTTGACTAAAATCTCCCTTACTGTGTCAGAATAATTCTTTTGCAATACCCAGAAAAATTCAAAGCAGGTATATAGAAGTTTTCATAGCAGCATGTCAAATGTAGGAAAAAAACTATCAATGGCCATTGATGAATGTATGGATAAACAAAATGTGGTACGTATACAAAATGAGATATTTTTCTTTTTTTTAAATGAAATATTTTTCAATCCTGAAAAGGAATGAAACTCTGATACATGCTACAACATAAATGAATCCTGAAGATAAGCCAAGTGAAATGGGTCAGACCCAAAAGGACAAATATTGTATGATTCCACTTAATACAAAGTGACTGGACCAGCAAATTCATAGAGACAGAAAGTAGGACAGTGGTTACCAGGAGCTAAGGGAAGAGGATAGGAGAATTATTGATTAAAGTATGCAAAGTTGTAGTTTGGGTGATGAAAAAATTTTAGACATGAGTAGTGGTGATGGTTGTGTAAATGTACTTAATGCCACTGAACTCTGTGATTAAAAATGGTTCAAGGGTGGCGCCTATGGCTCAAAGGAGTAGGGCGCCAGCCCCATATACCAGAGGTGGTGGGTTCAAACCTGGCCCTTGCCAAAAAATAAATAAATAAATAAAAAGTCATTAAAAAAAAATGGTTCAAATGGTAACTTTTATGTTATACAATACCAAAATAGGTGGATTGTTGTAAATTTCTTCTACATATACTGAGAACTACATAAGACATTGTTATAATTTTGCTTTATCCCTTAAACATAGTATAGAAAACTCAAAAGAAGGAAAGTTTATTGTATGTATGCACGTTTTTCCTCTTTCCATTGTTTTCTTCCTTTGAATGTTATAAGATTATCTCTTTAATAATTTTATATATGTTCCTTTAAGTCATTATTTTGTGGTAGATCTGGTGGTAACAAATTCTCTTAGTTTTCTTTCCTCAAAGAAGTCTTGATTTCTCTTTTATTCTAGAAGGACATTTTCACTCAGAATACATGTATATTTCTGGATTGACAGTTCTTTTCTTTCAACTCTTAAAAAAATATTGTGTTAGTTCATTCTGGCTTTCATAGTTCCAAAGAGAAGTCCATTATCATTTGCATTATTTTCTCCACATAGGAAAAGTATGTTTTCTATCTTACTGGTTTCAAGATATTTTTCTTTGTTTTTGGTTTTCAGAAGTTTGGTTGTAGTATGTTTTTCTCATGGATTTTGTGGTTAACCTGTTGGGATTTGTTCAAGTTGGTGAATATGTGGGTTTATTTCTTTTGGTAAGTTTGGATCATTTTAAACTATCATTTCTCTGGGTAGTATTTGAATTTCATCCCTCTTACTCCTCTTTCCAGAATTCTAGTGACACAAAGGTCATATTTTTCATTCTAGTTCCACAGGTCCCTGAGGCTTATTCCTCTTATTTTTTTTCAGTATTTTTTTCTCAGTGTTATTCAGATTGGCTAATTTCTATGGTTGCTTCTTCTAGTTCATTTTTTCCCATTATCCACTATATTCTGCTCTTATGTACATCCATTGTTTCTTTTTAAATTTAGAATATTATATATTTTAATTCTAAAATTTTTTTTTTTTTATAACTTGTAATTTTTTTTCTCTCTTTTTCATTTGTTTCAAGAGTGTAATTGCTTCTCTTTTTTCCTTTTTTTATTTTAAGAGATTTGGGGGTGCAAATGGTTTTTTGTTACATGGATGAGTTGTATGATAGAGAAGTCTAGGCATTTAGTGTATCTGTCACCTAGTGTACATTGTACCTGATAGGTAATTTTTCATCTATATCTCCTCCCAACTTCCCCCATTTGAGTCTCCAATGTCTGTAATGACACTCTGTATGACCACACGTACCCATTGCTTAGCTCTCACTTCCAAGTAAAAACATATGTTTGGTTTTTTTGTTCCTGAGTTACATTGCTTAGGATAATGGCCTCCGGTTCCAACCAAGATGCTGCAAAAATCATTATTTTATTCCTTTTCATGTCTAAGTAGTATTCCATAGCATATATACATGGAATTCTTTATTCACTCATCTATCGATATACACTTAGGTTGGTTCCATATCTTTGCAATTGTGAATTGTGCTGTGATAAACCATACACATGTAGTTATCTTTTTTATAAAATGACTTATTTGCCTTTGTGTAGATCCCCAGTAGTGGGATTGCTGGATTGAATGGTAGAACTACTTTTAGTTCATTGAGTAGTCTTCATGCTGTTTTCCATAGAGGTTGTACTAATCTAAATTCTCATTAGCAGTATATAAACATCCCATTTGCACCACATCTGTGCCAGAAGCTATTGCTTTTTGACTTTTTAGTAATGGCCATTCTGACAGGAGTAAGATGATATTATAGTTTTAGTTTGACTTCTCTGATGATTTTTTAAATATTTCTAATTTTTTTTTTAATTGCGCTGTTAACCCTTTTACACAGCAAAAAGCTATGTGAAAAGTACAAAACTTTTTGTCAAATACAATATTGAGAGTGTTTTTGACATAGTTCCCTGGTTTATCATCTGGATCAGTATGTGCTGTGCAATGGGCAAGGCTAGAGTCCATGAACCAAGCTGAAAAGATCTCAAGCTAAATAGGGTGGAAAGATTTGGAGAAACAAAAGAAGGAAATTCTTTCCTATCCAATGTATACTCTTCAGACTAATGTGCTCTTTCTATCAAGCCTTCTAAACTGTTAAATAATGTTTTCCAAACAAGCATTTAAACTTCTTACACAGAAGAACAACAAGAATGAGCAGGAGGGAAAAAAAATATATATACATGTATATAAATATATACATGTATATACGCTGAGTTCAATGGGTAAGCCTGAATGTAGTACAGTTCTTCACAATGGATGGGGGGATAAGTCAACATGGTGTCCAACAAAGTTCTAATGACATGCTTTATCTCAACTGGTTACCTTGAAGCAAGGTATAAATGTCTGGCTCCAATCAGGCTTCAGAAATGGTTCTTTTTTTCATTTTTCAATGGTTATTTTTTCAGGGCCTGTCTGTCCAGCTATCAATCATGTTTGTTTGCACCAAATCCCAAGCCATTAAAATATGACTAATTTTAAGTTAAACAGAAGTCATCTGCTCCAAATTTGCCATCAACTATCCATACTACTGCCTTCCTCTTCAATATTCTGATGGTCTATAAAAGGTGCCAGACCCCATATTCTAACAATGCCATCATCTGAGACACTGGCCATCATGGATGGGATCTATGGGTTCAAGCCTACACAGTTCACTGTACATGTTTGCCCTGTCAGCTCCACAATCAGCAGTTCACTACGTTTGTGCCAGATGTAAACTTTGTGATCTTTATTGCCACTGGCGATGAAGTCTTCCTTATGTCCTCCAAAACATGAATGAATTGTATAAAACTCTTGTGTAACACCTTGATAATTTACTAAAACTCTGTCTTGCAAGTCCCATAAACGAACTCCCTGAGTTGCTATATTTAGCAAAGCTAATTGGCCATTTTTTTGAAATAGTAAAAGACATAATAGGATGATCTTGTACTATGTTTCTATCTGTAAGGTCCTCGAAGTTATATCCCCAAATTTGATAGTGTGTATCTGATGCCAGAAGAGTCTTCCTGTCACTCAAGCACCAAAGGCATTGCACTCTTTCTTACCTCTTCCCATGAGTCAAGAAGATTACCATCTAAATCACACAGACAGAACTGAGCATGCTGACCTTCAGTCACAAAGTGTTTCCCATCTGGATTCCAAGCCACAGTTGTTAAACTGTCTTCATGAGACTGGCTCATTTTTGCCCTCAGTTCTCTTGTTTGTACGTTCCAAAGCCAAAGCTCAGAGCAGTCATCTGGGCCACAAGCAATAAGATAGATGTCATCTGGACTCCATGCAATATAAGAAACACCATTAGCATGTCCTTAATGTTTTAAGCAGTTTTAGCAGGTGTGTATCCGGGTCAACTTGCCATATAATAACTGTTGTATCTTTTGATCCTGTTGCTAGTTGAATTTAGTGCCATCATTAGAGAATTTACAGAAACACACTTCATTACAATGCTCCGTAAGTATCTGCTGAGTATAGTATGGAAACTGCCTCCTTACTACAAACATGATCTATAAGCAGAGACACAGAATCTAGATTATTCTCAAGTTTGGTATTGTGATATAGGCACTGATCCCTTTGTAGTTCTACTGCCTGCCTCTGAAGAGTCTGTAAATGCTGTGGCTGAAGTGTCACTGATGGTGGTAAGTCAGTCTAAAGTTTGTTCAATTGTTTAGGGCCATCCTGCTTTTGCACATAGGCTACACATCAGATACCCATTAAGGAGCATTTTTTTTTCATATATTTGTTGGCCATTTATTTCTATTCTTTTGAAAAATGTCTATTCAAGTCTTTTGGCCCCTGCTTTTAATGTTTTGTTTCCTGATTTATTTGAGTTCCTTATAGATTTTTGATATTAGGACTTAATCAGATGTATGGCTTAAGAATATTTTCTCCCATTTCACAAGTTGTCTATTTACTCTGTTGATTATTTCTTTTTTTTTCTTTTGTGTTAAGACATTTATATTCTACATTTAGTAAGTTTCACATGTACTCTTGTAAGATGCACCATAGATGTGCAATTACCCTCCCTCCATCCATCCTTCCCCCTCTCCTCCCCTCCCTTTCCCCATTCTTGGGCTATAATTGGGTTATAAATTTCATATGAAAGCTATAAATAAGTTTCATAGTAGGGCTGAGTATATTGGATACTTTTTCTTCCATTCTTGAGATACTTTGTTAAGAAGAATATGTTCCAGCTCCATCCATGTAAACATGAAAGAGGTAAAGACTCCATCTTTCTTTAAGGTTGCTTAATATTCCATGGTGTACATATACCACAATTT